>VONZ01002286.1:0-58490 GCA_012976165.1 Labeo catla
ATATAATTAAAATGTTACGTGTTACTTCCCTAACACATCTACTGCTTACACAAACGTTGATCTCACTACAAACAAGACAAAACTGTAATGCTATAAGAAACAGAAAAGATTAATTCATTGTTTACCTGGGTCTTTAGTCTACGATTAGCTCACCTCACCTCTTATCTGACAAGTTTTCAGGTCTGAGTCATTTGTTCATCACGTGACAGCCCGATAAGATGAATGAATGACTCGAAAAACCCGAAGACTCGAAACAGGTGAACTACTTCCAGTACAGAACCTAATAGGATGTTGCACATGCGCAACTGAACAAATCACTCCCTGAGACGACTCGTTCCTCCTCGAGTCAAGTTAAAGATCCGTTCAAAATGAACGAATCATTCAAGAACGCGCATCCCAGAGCCTGTGCTACGCGAGCTTTTGTGCTTAAAAAGTATACAAATTTTTATTTTTCGAAAAAAATGACAGTTCGTTTCGCTAGATAAGACCCTTCTTCCTCGGCTGGGATCGTTTAGAGCCTTTTGAAGCTGCATTTAAACTGCATTTTGGAAGTTCAAAATCGGGGGCACAATTGAAGTCCATTATATGAAGAAAAATCCTGAAATGTTTTCCTCAAAAACCATAATTTTTTTACGACTGAAGACATGAACATCTTGGATGAGAAGGGGGTGAGTAAATTATTTGTAAATTGTTGTTCTGGAAGTGGACTTCTCCTTTAAGGAGAGCAAGCCAAGTTTGTTTACCATTGCCCATCAGGACTGGATGGGCAGGCGAACACGTGAATCAGCGACAGGTGCAAAACCCAACATCTGTCATCGTATGGGCGTAGATCAGTGCCTAAGGCAAGGGTGACTTGAATATGTGTCAAGGTACTATTAAAGCTGAGGCATGTATTGGGATTGTACAGACATATGCTGCCATCAAAACATTTTTTCCTGGGAAGTCCCTAGTCATTAGTGCGAGACAATGTCAGGTCACATTTTACATGCACAGCAACAGCATGGTTTTTGTAAGCACAGAGTAAATGTGTCTGACTGGTCTGCATCATGAAGATTAAAATTAAACAAGAAGGACCACAGACTGTTGAAGTGAAGTCTTGTATCAAGCGATAAAATTTCACTTGCAAAACTGCAGGAATTAATATCCTTCAAAAAAAATTTAAAAATGTAATTAAAATAAAAGGTGATGTAACACACGTAAACGTTCCTCTATCCCAACTTTTTTTGGAGTATGTTTCAGCCATTAAAATATATATTTACAACTAGGTTGGTGAGTGAAAACATTGGAAATCTTTTCTCTTTTTTTTTCTTTGACAGATTCTAGTTTTTATTGCATTTTACAAAATATCCCATCTTTGCTGGAAATGGGGTTTTATAATACAGCGCTGCAAGGATAACATATTTTTGTAGATGAAAATCCTGAAAACATTTTAGCACTTCCAGTTCCATCGTCCTAAAGACAATGGGCTTTTTGAATGTGTTTTTGTTTAAATGCCTGAATAAGGTCTGTAGTTAACACAAGCTTACTATATTTTCTCATTTTTCTACAGCATAAAATACACCAGCAATACCCCCTTGTGATTTTATCTGTCTTAAAAAAGGCTGAAAAGGTACTAAAATAGTGATATTAATATTTTCAACCCCTACCATGCATTTATGACACATGGACATGTTTACATCAGCGTTTGTTTTTTCAATGGACTGTAACTTCATTGGATTCTGCCACTAACAAAACTGAATGATGCAACAGTTTGTGTAGTTTATTTTCAAAACAGCTAAAGCAATATGAAGTGGATTAATGTCTGCGGTACTTTAATTTTCATGGCACCCTAAAAGCAAATTACGTAGTAAATCATTGCGCAATAGTTTTAGTTAGATAACAATCTTAATATCAATTTCTGGGATTGTTACGAAAGTTCGTTAAGAGGGCAAAACTGAATGGTTCGATGTAAACTGATTTACAACCCAGATAGCACACGCAAGTCGTAGGCGTATTCAATGGGTGTGTTTTTATTGTCATTTATGGGGCACTTGCTGCTTTTAAAAGTTCCCTGTTACATATTAAAACTGTCTGCAGTTTTTTTATGAACGTGAATTTGTCCATTTGCTCTATTTTCATGCAACAAATTTGGTATGTTCAGTTCCTTGTGAATCCTGTTTTCTTTTAAATTCCACATGTGACAGTTATGTAATAAGTTTTAATAAATATACACTATCAATCAAAAATTTATAGTCAGTATGATTTTCTTAAGAAACTAATACTTTCAGTATATATGTATGTATATATGTACGCAATATATAATATAAAAGGCTAAAATATTCTTCTTTGTGTTCATTTACTGAAAACAGTTTGGAAAAGATGCTTCGATTATTTTTAACTAGATTTTTTTATTGTTTTCCTTATTGCATATATAAAATACACCCATCATAAAAATAGCATAATATCTCTATTTTTACACTGTTCCACTTTAAAAGTAATTTTAAGAGTGCCGTTAAAAACTGTTTTAGTTCTGTACAATTATTTGTCCACTTGAGTTGAGTTGTCCATCACAGTACTGAGTGTTCAGAATAACTCCAGACGATCAAGTGCTTCCAGACACACACAGATCTGCTCTGTCATTTGGCAGAAGAAACCAAACAAACCTCAAAAAGGCTAGCAGTGAGTTCCTCCAGCTCCTGCCCCAGCTGGTCTCTCACTTTAGAAAGCCTCTCACACTCCTCGTCTTTTAACTTAAGCTCCTTCAGACACATGCAATGACATGAACAGAATACACAAATGAAAAACAAAACAGAAAAAACAGGGAATGTATGGCTCATTCTCTCATTTAACCCATGACATCAATGTAAAAGGGTGGATGATACAACACACACTACAGTATTGTTAAACAAATAAACTAAAAAATAATGTTGGAAGATGCAGTAAATGTACAGTTTCTTTTTGGGCAACATTTTACTGACAGTACACTGTAAAAAACAAAAAACACAATTTGTTGAGTCAGCTTAAAATAATTTTTTACCCTGCTGCCTTAAAATTTTAAGTTCAGTCAAATTAAAATAAGTTTAGTCAACTTGAAATGTTAAGTTGTACTAAGTTACAACCTTTATATTTGTGTTTGTTAAACTCAACAGATGGGTAAGTAACCCAGCTGCCTTAAAATTTTAAGTTGAATCAACTCAAATATCTAAGTTGTCACTTAGTATAACTTAAGATTTCAAGTTGAATAAACTTTTTTTTTGAGTTGACTGAACTTAACATTTTAAGGCAGTTGGGTAACAAATTATTTTAAGTTGACTCAACAATTTATTATTTACAGTGTAGCAGATGGAGGCTTGATTCGACCCTGTGGTTCAGCAAGACTGGAGCATGTTTGCTGAGTGCTAGGCCGTGTTATTATTGTTAGCTAACACTATTAAAGGGGACATCAGATGCAAATTTCCATTTTTATTTTCCAACCACTGAAAGACTGTTCATATTAGCATATTTCCGCCCTCAGCCAGTTGTGTGCTCTCCGACATTTTCTTTACACTCGAGCAGCTGCAGCGACAACAATAGAGGTGTTTTTGGCTTGAAGTGGTGCTGTGCAGTCCAATCTGTGTTTGTCATCAAAGTAAAAGAGCTATAGAGAGAGCTATTCACGGGTTTCAGTGACGTGACTTTTTTTGTCGCGGCCGCCATCTTTAGGACCTTGCGTAGCCTCTCCTTGGTGATCGGAAACCAAAATAACATTTCACCAACAATGAAAAACAATGTTTTTGTTTTGTTTTGTTTTGTTTTGTTTAATAGATACATTAGGCTTATATCCTTATTCACAAAACACAATGTTTGAAAAACACATTGGTAAATGGCAAAGCTTTGGAATTAAAGATTTTATACTTCTGACATGTTGCCGGTATTCAGTCAAAGTGTCAGTATTTGGGTGATTAGAAATGACACTATATAAATCACACTACCAGAAGGGGTCACCTCATCTCGACAATTCACGTGAATGAATGCAAGCGGAGTCGTTCTACCTCAGGTATCTACCTCGGTTGTCACCCGATTTGGTGTAGGCTACTATATATACGCAGAAATTGACTTCAAATGACTTGGCGTATGATACACAATGGGTATAGGATTAGGGGTGTGGGGTAGATGCGTATAATATTAATATGCAAGTCAAACACATGCATATCATATGCACGCCAAAGTCAATTTCAGCATATAAATAGCACACCAAATAGAAACAGAAAATCATGCTATTGATACACATTTTCACGAGACCGGGCTCTCGAATTAGTACATTATAGGTTAACAAAAACAATACCTTAAATATGAAAAGAAGCAGGGTGTTGTGATCACTTAATTTTAAACTGCTAAACTCCTGGAAAGTCCAAGGATCCAGTAACTTAAACGAAAGCATTTAACAGTGAGTTCAAAACAGCTCTAAAGCAGAGAATAGTGAATTGTCACAGATCAAAAACATCTCGCTGATTTATTAGCTTTAGTTGGAGCATGGCAAATCAGCAGTCTCGCACACGAAATTAACATTTTGAAAAGTGAAATAGTAAAATGTAAAAATAGGGGTTTAACGATACATGTATTCGTACCAAACCGTCACGACACAGGAATCTCGGTTTGGTGCATGAGGCCTTACAACGAATACAGGCAATTCACCCTCAATCCAGAAGGGGGCGCCTGCAGTAATGCAACTCTGTTTGATAACCGACTGCAGAAGAACAGCAAATGCTTGCGCACTCAACTGTCTGCGAAATGGAGCTTTATGCTCTGGTATCTTGTATCTTACCTCTCATGCATCCAAATCCAAATTTCCATAGTTGCGATGCATCCAAATGCGAAACTATTATTTATTATGTAAATTATAGACTTTGTACTTCAGTCGCGTTCTGACGGTGACACAGTGAGGCGGGCGCACTGATGTTTGGTTCACTGTGTTTTATTTCGATAAAGTTAGCAATGCTAGAAGCCTGGAACTGATATGTTTTGTGTTTGTGCGCACCGGCGTGATTACTTCAACTTTTCTAATACCAGCAAAATCAACTTAAACAAAAAACAAATAGGATGTCGCTTTCTGCCATTTGACTTTCTGTCACAAAACTGAACTGAATCTAAGCATATATAGGCTATGTTACATTCATAGTAGAATTGTTACATCTGTGTACCGTTACACCCCTAGTAAAAACGCGTCAGTGATTCCCCTAGGATTCCAGGTTTGGGGGGGGGCGTGGTTTACAAACGGTACGGTACATTACTCTCTGTGTAATAACAAAAACATTTATTTCAGTGAAAAAATAAGCAAAAAAATCTCAATTTCAACATTTTGAACAATAGGGCCCTACAATCTTTTTCTTTTTTTTTTTTCAGAAATTCTTGTGTTTTAATTTTCTGATAATCAAATACAGGCATTAAATATTTATTTTTAATGAAATTAAATTAATTAAATTAAACCTTTTTATTTGTTGCCAAACAAGAGTTTTTCTGTTATTTCTGTTATTATTATAATTTCTGCATTTAACGGTTTAATTAAATTTGCCAGAAATAGGAATATTTAAACACCTACATTATACTGTACAAAAGTAATACAAGACTAAAACATTTCTGTTACATGTTAAACCGTACTTTTATTTTGACAGTTTGCCGGTTAGTTTTTGTGTATATACTACGGTATGATGCTAATTTTCTCAAATGAAACGGTAAAATTTACATGAAGTGACTCTCACAGCAGTTCTGGAGATTAAGTTCATGCGTTTATGTCGTCATATAATGAGAGGCAGAGGCCGAAAATAACCGCGAGTCACGTGTGCTTCATTATTTGTGTAGTAAACAAAGCCGCGTCTCCGCCATTCATTCATACAGAGCCAAGCGGAACATGGAGGAATCATATTTAAACCGTCTTGTTGCGTTTTAATATTCACAGACACTAGTCTATATCGCGATTCGAATTAAGTGAGAGACCTACTTTTGAATTATTAAACCAAAAATTGACGAATTCTGCGGCATCCCGCGCTATAGAGTAAATTCTGTTTTTATGAATGGACTCCGCGATCCCGTCCGCGTTTTAGCGGAGGAGAAATTGTAGACGCGTGACCACGTAACGTTAGAGACAGAAATGACATGCCGTTGTGTAAATAAGATAAATAACATAAGGATATTTCGTTTTTTAAATAAAAGAACAAGGTATAGACCTGTTCTATAGGAAAGGTAAACTTAAATGACGTCTGTTGTGATCTGGCGCTATATAGAAAATAAAGTTTAGATGACCTTAAAGGGGGGCGGCGGCTGCCGTTGGGGGGGCGGGCCGCCCCCCAAATATAATGGTAGGGGAAACACTGCGCGTCTATGCTTACGAGAAATATTTAATCAAAATGAGCCCATACATCCACATCTCTTGGTAAATAATCCATTGTTATTATGTGCTGTTATTACAGCACACAGCACAACACAGCAGATAGATGGAATTGCAATTGCCCCGCTGTGTGACGTCACATGAAACCCATGAATAGAGAGCAGACGGCTCCGTATGCTTTGGAATCGCTCCCACAGTACAAACAGACCAGTTTACAGTTTGCAAACAGTGATGATGTTTTTTTGTGGGCAGAGCCTATCTGGTTGCAGAAAATGACAGTTTTCAAGTGGCAGTCAATGGAAGCCATGGAATAAAAGAATAAAAATGGTAAATTTGAGTTTATATTTCAAAATTCTGACTTTATTCTTGCAATTCCGAGATTATATCTCACAATTCTGATAAGAAAAATAAACTCACCATTCTCTCTTTTGAGCTTATATTCCACACTTCTGACTTTTTTCCCCTCAGAATGGACAAACTCGCTATTGTTGAGTTAAATCGAATTATAAAGTCCGAAATACAAGATATAAACTTGCGCTTGCGACAAAAAAAAAGTCAGAATATGTGGAATAAAATAGGTTAATGTAAAATGTTATAGCTTTAAACAGTATTTCATTCTGTAACTGTACGGCTAATATAATATGTCCCCTATGAACTGCATATGTGAATATTATGTAGACCTATTGTTTTAATAAAATTTATGCTTTAAAAGTAATCATAGCAGGTTTCACCTATAGTCTGTCTGTTTAAACGTCTGCGTTTAGCTTCAAATTGTAGTTTTGACGACAGTATTCAATAAAAATTATTTCCATTCCGATTCTGACACCCAAAGGCACAACAATACATTTTACTTCTTACTCCATGGATTTTTCCTGTTTCTCTCTGCTTGTTACCAGTGTTTTTCTGCAACCACTATGTGCGCGCAGCTGCAAGTGACATAACTGTGACGTCTACTCGAAATTGGTCTGCAAGGGGTGGGGTGAGCAGTGGCTCATTATCATTTAAAGAGACATGCACCGAAACAGGTCACAGGTGTTGTTTTACGCAATTTAACCAAACAATTTTAACCAAAGTATGTTACAGATATTTCATGAAGTCCCTAAAGAATCATAGCAACTTGTGGAAAATGGGCATCAGATGTCCCCTTTAAAAATTGTATTTGTTAACTGAAATACAGCTGAAATAAAATAAAACATAAAAAATTAGATTAACAGAAAATTAAACTTTTTTCAGTTAGTTTTCAAGGCAACATTTCTAATTTTCATTTAAGTTTGAATACAAATACATTTAAGTGAAATAGAAATATAAAAAAAATTATATAAATAACAAAAACACACAACAAAATGACTAAAATTAACTAAAATTAAAATGAAAAAATAAACCCAACAGCTAATTCAAGGTCATGTCTCACATTAATACAGGTATATGCTTGGGATTGATATAGGGTTGGGGTCAGTATGTATGTATGAGAAACAATAATAATAATTCTAGCACCAGATCAACATATTAGAATGATTTCTGAAGGATCATGTCTGAAGACTGAAGTAATGATGCTGAAATTGCCATTACAGGAATAAATTACATTTTAAAATACATTAAAATAGGAAACAATTATTTTAAATTTAATTTAGTAATAATAATAATAATAATAATAATAATAATAGTAGTAATATTTGACAATATTTTTACAGTATTTGACAATACTTTTCTTCAAAAACATTAGCTTTTTTAGCTTTGAACACAATTCACTAAACCTGCAGGAAAGTGGATCTCCAGGAGCAGAATTGGACATCCCTGCTATCACTGAATCCAGGCAAATACAGACATGCCACCTTCTGCTAATTCTTTGGTTGATCCATATTATGTGACGTATTATGTGATTTTTCTTTACACTGAGGTGTTGAGATGGGGCATTATTTTGATTCTCATCTCTTAACCACAATGAAGGACTCATATCAGACTGATATCTGTGTGCTCCTGTGCACATTTTCTCAACATACGCTAATGTGTTAGTAGGATAAGACTTTTACTACTATCATTTAATTTGCATAAACCCCACACCTTTTTTTTTTTTTTTTGGTGCCTTCATCCAATCAACAACCGATGAATTGATTCAAGTCCCCCATTTTTTATTTTCAGTTATTAGTTTCACTCAAATGTATGTTGCATTATGGAAGAAAAGACTGGTTTCTATTTCTAGTTCCAACTTTAAAATGTCATGCAAACAATTTGTCTTACTAAAATCATTCCCGTCCAGTTTTATGAGCTCAATCTAATAAACTTCAACCATTGCCATAATAAACTAATAACCTTTACCCACTGGACATTGTACACACGTTTAAAAAGGCTGAGGTGATGTGTGACACGTAATTGACCTTTCAAATAATCATACTTTTCTGATTATGCAAAAAACCTGCTGAAGCTCGTTTATAACTGCGCAAGTGAATAAAAACATAACAGCCTTTATATAGACTCACATGTGTAAGAAAGTACCACATTTTTTTGTGTCCCAACTGAATCAGAATGTCGAGCCCTAGTAGAAAATATAAAGCTGTGACTGAGAGGAACAAAAACTAAGATGTAAATAACAATCCTTTTCAAATGCACCACTTCACTATTTTTAGTAGAAAACTACAAGTGAGTTCATATTTAGCAGTTTTTGTAATCAAACCTGCCCTGTCTGACTTGCAAAACATTAACAGTCGTGTGTTTGAGAATATTTTGTAGAAGTCGGAATGAAACGAAAATATTTTCTTCCATATTGTGACATATATCTGAGTGAATCGAGAAAAAAAAATGCAATCTAGGGTTTGATTTGGTCTATTAGGAAAAAGGACCAGTGGGAAAGCAAATGTTCCTTTTACAGGATACTGTGCTGAATAAGATAATTTTGTGAAATCCAAATAAGGTTTACAGATCTTTGTTGGAATAGAGTTTAAACCATAAACAATTATTGCACATGCACCATTGGAATGGTCCTTGAGATGCTTCAATTACTTTAATGACATTAAAGAGACCTTTCTACTGACTGAAAAACAACAAAAGAAAATGTCCAGGGTTCCTGATCACCTGTGTGATCATGCCATATACTGAATATAAAATATAGCACATATATTTAGCAAATTACTGCTCTCTATAGTTTATTTTTCAAGCTAACTATTAAGCAATGGTCACTGAATGTTTTTTCTTAGATAAGTGTAGCATGCTATTTATTGTTTACAAGCTGTTTTACTGATGTCTTTCCACAGTTGAAACACAGACTGAGATGTTACATTAGACATGATACATTTCAGTAAGATAGATTTTCAACATACCTTAATGTTTATTTTGTGCTATAACTAATAGTAAAGAGTAAAAGACGATCAGTTAATGTGCGATACACGCTGCTGCATTAAAAGAGTGCTAAATCGGTATTCGTTTTTTGAACAGTGGCAAAGCACAAAGCCTATTGTGATTTATTGGACAGCAGGCACAAACTAATGATGTTCAGTTAAGTTCTGTTCACAGCAAACCTTAAACAGATCAAATAGTCGATTTCTGGGATTTAATAAGTAATTAAAAATTAAGAAATCACTATTTTCAACCCAGCCCTAAAAATTTGTTTTCTGTTGTGAATTACACTGTGTCCTAACCAGTGGTATGTGATGAAAGGCAACTCTTCAGAGTCTGAAAAATAGCTTGTGATGTTTAGAATTTCTCATTCATTTTGGAAAACTGTATTTAAAAAAATAAGTAAGTGTAGCATAGATGACTGAGTGTGATGTTTGTTTAGAAGCTCACCCGTTGTGCTTTGGCGAGCTCCTCCTTTAGCTTCTCGTAGCCTTTTTCTCTGACCTCCATAACTGATGGACTTCTTAGACGGGACAGACTGTCTGTGCTTAGGCCCAGAACATCCTCTCCATCAGCTGATGGGACGTTGCCGTCCACTGCATCCAAAGCAGATGCGGGATCATTTCCACTGTGGAGACAAACATCAATTTCATTCTAAAACTTTCTCTTTAGTCTATAAAGAGCTTGTATTGGATCTAAGGTGAGAGATATTTTATTGATAACCTTCCATAAAAAGTACAAATTTTAAGAACTTTAACTCCATCAGCAGACTACTGTTGTTTAAAGTACCGACTTCTGTACTTTTCGGTACTGAAATTGAAAAAATGTCCATTTCCTGCGCACATTTAAGCGATGTTGAGTCGATTTTTCAAACACCACTGATTGGCCATAGTGTTCACGCGCTGAACAGACATGACTGTGATTGGCTACAATGATCAGCGCTTCACATTCCTCACTGAGCGCTCACACAGAAGCACAATGGGAGTGTCTAATACATCTGCACATAGACGGATCCGCTGACAGACGTGTCTTTCAAACGCTCCTGTTTCTGCTTCTATGTGAGCGTTTAATGAGGAGCGTAAATGCTAATCATTGTAGCCAATCAGAGTCATATCTGTTAAGTGCGCAAACACTTTGGCCAATCAGCGATGTTTAAAAATCAACTCAACAGCGCTGTTTCACTTTTTGACAGCACTACAGCAGACCATCACATATAAAACATCAAGGCACATACAGTACAATTCAAAAGTTCAAAAGCTGGAAACATTATGATTTAAGTGTTTTTGATGAAGTCTCATACTCACCAAGGCTGTATTTATTTGATTAAAAATACAGTAAAAAAGCATTGTTAAAGCATTTTTAGCATTGTTACTCCAGTCCTTAGTGTCACAAGATCCTTAAGAAATCATACTAATATTTACTGATTTGCTGCTCAATTATTATATGTGCTCAGTTATTATTAATGGTTTTTACTACTACTGTAGCAATGTTAAAAACAGTTTTAGCTGCTTAATAACTTGTAGGTTTTTTTCCAGGATTCTTTGCTGAACAGAATGTTTAAAAGAACAGAATTTATTTGAAACAGAATCTTTTATAACATTATAATGTTTTATTGTCACTTTTGATCAATTTAATGCATATTTGCTGAATAAAAGCATTGATTTCTATAAGAACACACACACACACACACTTCAAATATCAGAATGGTAGTTTGTTACTGCATAAACATTAAGTAGCAACATTACATTTCAAAATATATTACAACAGAAAACAGGTATTTTAAATTGTAATACTATTTTACAATATTAGTGGTTTTACTATATTTTGAGCACATAAATCCAGCCCTGGTAAGTAAAAGAGGCTTTATTTAAAACATTGTTAACACTTTACAATAAGGTTTATTCGGTAACATTAACTAAGAATGAACAAATACTACAGCATTTATCTTTTAATCTTAATTAATGTTAATTTCAGCATTTACTAATGCATTATTAAAATCACAAGTTGTGCTTTCTTAACATGTTAATAACAAGTTAATGTACTGTGAATTAACATGAAATAACAATGAGCAGCTGTATTTTCATTTTCAATACTGTACTAAATGCATCGTTAATCGTTTGTTCATGTTAGTTAATACATTAATTAATGGCACCTTGTGTAAACAAAACATTTAAAATTGTAATGATCTCATCCAAATACATCTGCTACTTCTCATAAGCTTTTGATGACATCTCCTCAAAATAATACAAAAGACTTGCTTTTTGCTTCTATTTTTGGGTTTTGACAAATTCATTGGGACAGTAAACAGAAACAGGACTGGGACACAGTGTCTGCATCAATGTTGTTCAAAATGACATTCATTTGGTTGTCCCTCATGTCCTTCCAACCCTGTACAACATAACTTTCTTCACTGCAGCATAAAAGCAGATATTTTGGTATGCAAACAGATTTTTTGACTTGACAGTTCACTGTTTGTGACTTGTATTATATAAAGAAAAAACATTCTCAAAATGTCTTCTTTTATGTTCCACAGATAAAAGAAAAGTCAAAGTTTTGGAAAGGCATATGCGCGCATGCACACACATACACACAGTCTCATATACATATGACTGACCCCCAACTGTGGGGAAAAATGTGTTTGGGCTTGTTTTGAATAGTGATTGAGCTGGTTTTGTTTCTCAGACCTGGCAGAACACAGAACACCTGCTGTTCCTGGAGTCTTACCTGCCATTGAGGGCGTCCTCTGTGCCCAGGTGACGGGGGGCAGAGTATACGGGCTGGGTGGGCAGCTGGTCAGCTCTGAGAGCGTTGGGTGCATTCTGGCCAGAACTCAGAGAGTGTGTGCGGTACAGTGTGCTGGGGGGAGCGTTGTGCTTTGGTGGGCTCGGGTCGATAACGCCATGAAGATCTGGGGTGGTCGGTGATGCCAGGTTCACCTCATGGAACCCTTCAAGTGGTTCACTGGCCATAGCCACAAATATCTTCATACAGTGCTCTGTGCAAACATCAGAAGGATAGGTAATTCAGTTATGAGAGTAAATATCCAAATATCTTCTGACCAAAACCACATTAGCCACAAACCTCATTAGGCTGCGCACAATTAGATACCTTTAAAAAAGTCGATGCCAATAGCTAACCCAGCGGGCACCTTGTTGTCAATTTGATGTCAAAGATTTGATAAATATGCTGTATAACATAATTGTAAATTCAGCTTGGACGACAACTACTTCCAGCGGTAATTGGGTGCAAATAGGAAATTAATCCAACACTGAAATTGGTTTAATGTATATGTTGGCCAATATGTTTGGTGTTCAATTTACATCAAATCAGCGTCATGTTTTAGGTGTCAAATTGATGTCGTATTGACATCACATTGACATCTATTCACAATAGATATCACAATTAATTTCTAGTTTTATTTACATTACCCATGCTGAAATGGAAGGTAAACAGTGATTATTAAATTTACCAAAAATGATACTGATTTGCTGACGATATACATTGAATTAATTCATTATTACAATTTCAAAACGAAAACATACACAGGTTTTTGCTGTAACCCCACTAAAGTATTGCATATCCTTATTTTTTATTTATCGTGAAACCATGTGTGTAGTAAACAAAAACCATTCATTCACACACGCAGGACATACAGGATTCATATTTAAATAGTTTTTGTGGCTTAATATTTACACACACTAGTCCATAGTCTGCGTTTTGTGTAACAACCGTTCTTTTGATTTCTGCATAAAAAATTTGTCAAAATTTGTGACGTTCCATGTTACACAGTGAATTCCATTTTTATGACAGGATTCCATGATTCCATTTTCTGAATCACAGAGTTCACAGGGCCCTACAAAACATTCTCTGCAGTTTAACACAACACTTCTAGATGGCGCTATACTAGTAGTGATGTGGGAGCCGTTCTGACAAGGTCGAACTGAAGCCTAGAGAAAGCGAAACAAATACAGTTCTGTTCAGGTGGGTAAATAATCTCATAAAATGTAAAACAGATGTTATATTGGGTAACGTTTGTGTTTCAATGAAATATGACTTCGTGAAATGACTTTTGGTACTTTTTTGTGTATTCCTTGTTTATTTAGCAGTTATTTGTGACTCCTGAATGATGGCATACTACAGAAACTGGAGAAAACATGATGAATTGCTGTCTCTTGCAGCTGATGATTCAAATAGCAGTGATGCAGATGAATTGCTAGGGGTTCAGTCCAGTGAGGATGAAACTGCCTCTTTGTCACCTTCAGGAGAAGGCAACATCTCGTATTACGACTCTGATGCATTAGTGCTGTTTTCTAACACTGACTTTGAGGTTGCTGACAATCTGTCCGGCAATTCTTCAGAGGAAACTGCTCCTGATCCAGGTGAGGATGTTGCAGCTTGGGCAGCTACCAACAAATCCAAGTGGTCTGAACTAAATGAACTGCTACACATTCTAAGGCACCAAGTGACATCGACTCCCCAAGGATGCCAGAACACTTCTGAAGACCCCCAAAAGAGGTGGCAATAGTTTTTGCCCGGAGTCATGCTTTCCCTGAAGGCCACAAAGATATGTGCGTCAACACTGATGGTATTCCACTGTTTAAATCATCAAGTTTGCAGATGTGGCCAATCCTGTGCTGTTTCCATGCTTTTGCACCCTTCATTGTGGCATTCTAAATCAGGTTTTTGAACTACTCAAATCAAGTTAGTTATTAAAAGCATGCTTGTTGTCCATATACTTCAGAGAAGCGGGGAGTAAGGCATTCGACCAAACAACAATTGCAGAGATGAGTAAGAAGAAACGTAGTCCTGGCAAGAGGATATAGAAGAAAAACTACCCGGGCTTTATCTTAAGCATTCATCTTCTATACATTGTGATAATACTGTTGTTTCTCTTCCAGCACAGACAAGGATGACAACAGCCCAGATTGTGCAGGAACTGGATGTAATGTGCAGAAGTGTGGAAGCACAAGCACAACACAGTAAGTAAACTGTTAAACATCAAAACTGTTATTATTTATCTTTTTCCTCTGACAGTGTTTATAATTGAAGCAAATCTGTCATGTAATTGTTCCATTTGGTTGTCTTTCATCCATCAGGTCCGTCCATGCCAGAACCACCAAGGGTTCGACAAAAGTAAGCCCAAGCATCAGGATCAGGAGAAAAGACTTCTAGATCAAGGTCCCGCAATCCCCTCCACATCTCTCACACTCCACTCCAGAGCTCACATTCTTCATGCCAGAGATTCCAGTCTCCACAACACAGCACTTCATACCAACAGTCCCCATTTCAATGGCAGACATGCAAAACTCTGCAACAGAGATCCCACATTCCACACCAGTGGTCCCACACTCTGTGCCAGAGATCCCACACTCCACAACAACAGCCCCACACTTCGCGCTAGAGATCCCACTCTCCTCACCAGCGGTCCCACACTTTGTGCCAGAGATCCCACACTCTGCACCAGCAGTCCCACACTCTGTGCCAGAGATCCCACACTCCATGACAGAGATCCCACTCTCTGCGCCACACCAGCGCTCCTACTCTTCTCATTGGTGGTCCTATACTCCATGTAAGGGGAATCAGCAATAAGAGGGTAATGACCCTTTCCCATTAGATAATGAATGTAAGTGTACCTCCATAATTTCTTACTGACAGTGGTGTTGTGGCTAAAAGGATTAATACCACTTCATTTTAATTCATTTGACCTTCAGAGTTCCAAAGACAGGTCCTCATTCTGCTGGCCTATATTAGGGCAAAGCTGTCCCAGGTGGGCCAAAACTTTGAGCCCCCAGACTCTCAGATTTTGACCTGGAGAAGATGAACAGTAGGTGTGAGCTCAAGAATCTGGAAGAGCAACTGGCTGATGAAGGACAGAGGAATCTGCTGGTCAGTATAACTATGCCAGTCCAATAGCAATGCTGCTCCTATCTTATTCAGTATTTCCTGTGCTTTCCTGTGTTTTCAGATGTCTCAGTTGGTCAACATTAGGGGTGCAAACCTTGAGGACTGTGTGAAAATGTGATGAAAAGATACATGAAACTCCATAATACAGTTTTTCTCAGTTGATGCATGTCTCAGATCAGAAATTTGTAAAAATTTGTAGATCAACTTTGACATCATCTAGTCACTTCTACATGTCAAATAAGCAATTTCTCATGTCTTTGAACAAACAGCAAATAGCTTATTGTCTGAGTCACATACAAATATTTGGGACTAGTTTTCATATGCAGTCTGTCTTGTACATTTTGCCATTTCTGTAAAATTTTTCTAGAATAATTTGCTGCATTGTTAACCAGTTTATTCTTTCTCATTATAAGACAATGATTTACATGATCTGGTGACAAACTGCAGTACACACTGAACTGCAAAAGTATGTAGTAAATATGAACTATATCTGACGTCCTACAATTCCCACATACAGTAATGTGTGCATTTTTTACTGCTGAAATTGATATGGCAAACAGAAAAACTCCAGCCTTGTACCTTTTTTGAAAGAAAATGTTCATAAGAAAAAAAAACATTGTGACTACATTTGTCACCAAGTGACAAGTGACTTCTTAAATGATCATACTACCCCAATTTTACAGTCTCAGCACTGACTACCTATTAGGTTCCGCATCTGTTACAAAATATTAGTTCTTACCTATAAGGCCCTTAATGGTGTAGCTCCTGCGTATCTAACTAGTCTTCTACCATGCTACAATCCATCACGCTCCCTAAGAAATTGAACTGAATTGAACTGACAGAGAAAAACTGTAAGACAGTCCTCCTCTGCTTGAAGGCTCAGACACTCTGGTCACTTATTTGTATTGTTCATTCAGCAAAACACAAAGTGGTAACTGATTGCACTTGGTTGTCTTTTTCCTATTGGCAGTTCTTACAAACAGGTTAATGGCCATGATGAATATGGAGGGCACAGGGCCAAAGAAAACCTTTGGCAAAACACGGCTCTGCCAAATTACAATAGGTATGTAAGCAGTACTGCATCGCTTTTCCAGTATTAGACAATATAGTGTCTATGTAGATCAGTGTTACTCATTGTGTGGCAAGCTTTTTAGCCAACACATTAAAAGTAGCCTAACTTAACCCCAATACGCTATTCACTCCAAAAGCTGCGGTGTACTCACATAGCCTACAGCAGAGGTCTCCAACCTTAGGCACGCTGAGGGAAAATCAACAGCATGCCAAGTACATGCAGATGAATGTTATATTTGGTGCAAATTTAACATTATTTGTTTTTCAAGAAATGTCCTGGTCGAATTCACGTGAAAAATAACCTAATAATCCTTAATTAAGTTACAGCTTTTCACAGACGTCATGTGTCATTGAGTGTGCAGTTTGCCTTCACCAAGGTGCAGAACACCAGGCAAGGCTGACAATGGCGACGCAAAAGGTGGCAAAAACTGACGTTCATTCATTTTAGCCGTCTTAGAGAGAAGAATATGGTTTTGTTTTTTCAAAAAGATCATGCCGTTTGCACTTTATGTTTAGAAAATATTGTGTGCCACATATCCAGCGTTAAGCACCACTTTGAAACTAAACACGAGAAATCATTTAAAGTTCATGTTTTTGTTAGATCTAAAAGTGATGCTACTGAAGCAAGTTATCGAATTGCTTATTGCATTGTGAAACACGGAAAGCCGTTCATTGACGGAGAATACACCAAGGATGCTTTTCTTTCATAGTTAAGTGATCGTCCCTCCAACAATTCCAGTCCCTTCTTCAGGAAATGGACTGTACATTCAAAGATATTCCTCTCCACTTGGAGGTAAGGTAGCTAAGCCGTGGTAAAGTTTTAGAGAAGTTTGTTGGCTGCTTTGACCGTTAAAGCTTTCCTGGCTGAAAAAGGCCAAGTCTACTCGAACACGAGACATGGGTTTTGAAACTTATGCTTCTCACTGATATCACAGGCCACTTCAACAAGCTAAATTTCCAACTTCAAGGTTCAAAACTGCTTTGAACATGTTTGAAACATGGGCGGCATTTGTTGACAAGCTTGCAGTTTTACAGATAATACTACCTAATGTCAATTTCTTCAGTCGTAAAGAAATTATGTTTTTTGAGGAAAACATTTCTGCATTTTTCTCCATATAATGGACTGCTATGGTGCCCCGAGTTTCAACTTCCAAAACGCAGTTTAAATGCAGCTTCAAACGATCCTAAATGCAGTTGTAAACGATCCCAGCTGAGGAAGAAGGGTCTTATCTAGCGAAACAAATTTGATGTTTGTTTTTTTTTTTTTAACAACAATTGAACATTAGTGTGTGAATGTCAAATGGACGTGACGGTTTTGACGTTAGTTTGATTTGCAATTTTGACCTGTTTTTTGACATTAATGTTTAATGTCAATTTGAAGTCTTTTCAACATCAAGGTGCCCGCTGGGAACTAGCCCTGACTGATTATGTATATTTAATATATTAGTAACACTTTATAATAAGTTTTGGATTCATTTGTTAACATCATTAAACTACATTAGTTAAAATGAACTACCAATGAATAACACTTCAGTACAGTATTAACTCATCTTAGCTAGTTCTAATTTATTAAAACATTTAGATCAAAAGGTCAAAAGTTGTATCTGATAACAATAGTTAATGCGCCGTGAACTAACATAAAAAAAATGTTATTAATTAACATTTACAAAGGTTAAAAATGCTGTAAAAATATATTGCTCAATGTTAGTTTTGCGTTAGTATTAACTAATGTTTAACAAATATGACCTTATAGTAAAGTATTATCAATATAATAATTGTGTTTAATAGCTGTTGGACAAAGCACTACACAATATGATATCAGCAGAATATTATATTAAGAGATAATAACCTGTAAGGACATGTTATAGTAACTCAAGGAAATGTGAACATACCATTATGATAAAGTGATGTTTAAAGCTTTAGAACACAAGACAACAGGAAGAGAAAAACAAACTTTTCTCCTCATTAACCTCATCTGATTCCTGATTTGTCTTCACCTACAAACACACAAAACAAGAATAAAACCCAGAGATGAATAAAAAGTGAGAAAAGCCCAGAAATAAGAGCATAATTATGAGCAAAATGAAAGAATTCAGAGAGTAAACTACAATGACTGATCACAGTCTTGTAGTTTACATAAGTCTTTTGTTCCCAAAAGAACATATTTTTAATGAAAAAAGATTTCTGTCCCTGTATTGAAAGTGCGTTTAAACAAAAGTTCATGAGTTCACTGTTGTTCTAAACCTCGCTTTTAACCCCCGTGTGGAAGGAGGTTTCACACAGGAGGTTTCAGAAGCAGAGATTCCGTTTACCATATTTGATGAGCTCTATGTATGTGCGTTGTTGAATGTTTATACAGTATGTGAATAAATGAACTAAATTACTAAACTTAATTACTTCAGTTCATCATACAAAGTAATTGTGTCTCCACAGAAGACCTGGATTAAACAGCTCAATTCATAAGGATTACTTCTTTATGAACTTTTTAAAGAGTCAAAGTTTTGGAGGAAAGGACTTTCAATGGAGAGACAGTAATCTCATGTTTAACTTATCAAAATTTTATTTGTGTTTCAAAGATATGTGAAAGTTCTACTGGTTTGGAACGACATGAGTGTGAGGAAATGATGACAGCCATGACACAACCATGACACAAATGGAATGTAGTGACAAAATCATGTGACATAAGTGAAAACACTCTTATATTTGAGTTTCTTCTTTGTCTAGAGCCCAGCTCCGCCCACTCTGGATATTCATCAGTCAACTTCATCCAAAGTTCATCCAAGCAGTGTGTAGTCAGTAAAGTTATAACGGTGTAAGATCATGAGAAACATCAATTCAGTCGAGTGTGTCAAAACGTTTCACTAACCATGTACGTCATGAACGGATAAACTGGATAACATTATATGCATAAGCATATATCTAGGCATTAGAGTTCCAACTCTGGGTGTGTGTTATACTTGTGAACACTGTAATAAACTGAACAGATATCTGATAGGCTGGAGCTGTTCACTCATCAAATATTGAGTCCTGCTGCTGATGGAAGCAGTCCAGCTTATCTACATAAGCTCTTACTTTCACCAGTGGAAAATCACTAGTTATCTGTAGCACAAGTGTTTATAACCTCTCGAGTGGATCATGTGCTGCTTTATGAACAATGACAGCCTTCATCACAGGCTTTTGTAAGGCGTAGAGGTGGACATGAACACTTAATGCGTACGTGTCACCAGCAACAGATCATTCAAACAAACATAATCATTACGTGACTGGATTCTTTTTACAAATTTAAACCACTTCACACCAATCAAAATCAAAGAAGTGCCAAAATAAGGCTTAATTTTTTATGTTTTTTGGTGGTACCTTGTGTTTTTTCTGATTTTGCAGCCCAAGTTATTTAATTTGTGACTTTTCTCATCAATTTATAGACTTGCATCAAAGATCGTGTTAGACTTCTACATTGTCCTTCATTTTGGGCCGTAGAAATTCCATCATAGTTCCATCATCAGAAAAGTCTATAATATACTTTGGTTAAAAATTCTCAATGGTAGTGTAAAACAACACCCTTTTTACCTTGCCAAAATCAGCTCTGCAAAAATCATCCTGTTCTGGTGGAGGTTGCTTTAAATGTTAATGAGCTCTGCTCGCCCCGCCCCTCTCTTCTCTCTGTGGAGTGACGAGCCTAGAACATAGACGGATATATGTAGATCGGGAGGCGCATTCCCTTCACAAACAAACGTAATCTACTGCATCTTCAGCAGCTCAGATGTCAGGAGTAAATGACGACCACCATGTTCGTTATTACATCCAGCAACACAACACCTTAATCGCTCAATTGGAGATATTCTTGTCTAACTTACATCCCTGCTCCATAATCAAAACAATGGAGGTCGGACTGTTACAGCTGATTTAAGGCAGGTCTGAGGTAAGACGCTCATGTCAATCAGCTATCGTGGGAGAGGCCTCACACTGACAGGCATCTGAGAATGGCTCGATTTGAAAAAGGGGATATTATTTTTACAGATTAACTGAAAACCACTGCATGGATTTTTATCATTATAGGGTAGATTTGTACATACACTGCCAACGCACATTAATGTTCAAACAACATGTAAAAGTGAACTTTGCATCCAATGACCCCTTTAATGATAGCTGATAATGATAAATGATATTTAACCCTTACATGCATATCTCAGGTCTTTAGCGACCCGGGACATCATTTACGACCCTCTCCCTCCTTCATTTTTTTACGTTTGAAAGACAACTTGTAAACAATGTCACAATTTTACATTACCTCAGAAAAGCCATTTAGTGACCATAAACTGAATAGTCAGCTAGAAAAATAACTCTATACAGGAGAATGTGCTAGGCACAATATTACATATTTATTATACTTTTAATGTTAACAGTGAACATTAACATTTATTAATATTACCATTAACATTAGGGATGCACGATATTATCGGACTGATATCGGAATCGGCCGATAATGACTTAAAATGTAAATATCGGCATCGGCCCGATATGAAAAATTATGCCGATATGTCTTGCCGATAAGATGAATATGTTAACTCGCATGTGCTGAGGGTGTGCTAGATCATGTCAGCAGTATAGCTCATTCTTGAAGCAAAGTTTTGACTGAATGAGGAGTAGATTCACTGTTTTGGATCGCTGCATTTAAACTGAGAACGCACATACAGAATGATGCATAGCAATAGCGGGTGCAGTGGCAGCAGCGGCTATAGGAGAAAGCGCGCCGTTGTTCCATTTGGGATCATTTACTGTTGCCTGTTTCATATCCAGTCACTAGATTGCTAAATGCACATTTAAATGGTTTTATGGTGCTCTTTGTTGTAATTTGAAACCCAATGGCTATGTTTGCACATGACATGATCTGCATTTAAAATAAAACATAATTACGGCGCGCGGTCAGTGAATTCTCTTTCTCCGGCGGCGCAACGGCAAAACACACTGTTGCTCATATGAAACATTTTTCGTAAATATTATGACACAAGTGAGGTACAAAGCATTCTTTCTAAGTTAAATAATAGGTTAGCAGGCAAATGTTAGTAGCGACCATGCTTTTGGATTCATGCCGTTCGACCCCATACATTTAAAACCATAAGCGGCTATGTGTTCTGTTTTCCCGGTTGGTCACGAATTGCCACAAACTTAATAATATTTATAGTTTCTTTTCACATATCATCCCCGTCTCACCCTGTAATTTCGCAGGTTTATTTTTTTGTCATTTACTTTTAATCCATGTTGTTGTATCTTTTATGGTGGTAAACTGCGGGTGGGAAATAAAATATTTCGTGGCAATAAATTAAGAATTCGTTAATACGACTTTTTAATTCGTTCCCTTATTTTACAAATTAATAAATTAATAAATCGTAGGAACTAATTAACAAGTTGTAGGAAATAATTATGTCCTTTTCGTGTTCCGCAGCCCTGTCAAAGCACAGTGCACGGTAAAAAAATATTAGAAATTATAATTAAACATGACTTAGTGACTACATTTTTAATTTTTTTTTTTTAAATGTGCAAGTTAAAATTTGACGTGGTCGCATTTGTGCGAGTGCCTGATCTGCAGTGCTGAAGCGTCTGCTCCATACAGCGGGAGTTACAGAGTTACCAAGCCGTGGCATATTCAGGATTTCACTGATCACTCGAAGGGTAGTTTACACGCTTCGGGTGTAGAGCCTGGTTTGTATTTGTAGTGTCAGCACGAGTCCGGTGGTGACGGCAAAAATGACGCGACTATTCTGGAAACGATGGCGGACGGAGGATTTGGTTTTCGACTAGGGTAAAAGACCACTTGTTAAACCAGAGAAGGTAAACATGGTGGCATTCTTGTGCAAAAAAAGTGTACTGTTTTGCCAGTTGGTCACGAATTGCGACATAACTTAATAATATTTTTATTTACCCAAATCCTCACCCTTTAATTTCTTAGGTTTATTTTCTTGTCATTCACTTCATTAATCCATGTTTTCGTATCTCTTACTGTGATAAATTGCGGGTGGGAAATAAAATATTTCGTGGGAATAAATTCGTTAATAATAAATTCTACAAATTAATTCGTTCCCTCATTTTACAAACTAATAAATTAATAGATCGTAGGAACGAATTAAGAAGTTGTCGCATTGAATTATGTCCTGTTCATGTCCCGCAAAGCACCCTCACAGTCACCCAGTTTAGTTCTACTTTTCTTTTTGTTTTTGTTTTGAAATGTTGTTTTCAGATTGGGAATTCGGAAGTGAAAGCATCCGAAGTTCAGCATGAAACATAGCAAAAGTGAACTTAATTCACAAAATTCAGATCATAAATAATGCTAGCCTGCTGATGAAAAAGAAGGGATTGAATGTAAACCACTCATTACTATTTATTTAATCCTAACAAATAAGTTATTGTTAAAAACTAACTTTCCAAAAATATATATATATATATATATCGGTATCGGTATGGGCCAAAACGAGATGAAAAATATCGGCATATCGGATATCGGCAAAAATCCAATATCGTGCATCTCTAATTAACATGGTCAGAAATTGTGCTTTCATTTTAAAACTAAATGTTCATCCATCAGCTTTACTGCTAGTGAACACGTGTTTAAAGTTGTCTGGGTCATTTTTTTTTTTTAATCTTGTGTAGTTTTGTTGTTGGTCTTTGTGCTTTATGGATGAGGGCATCACTCAACATGTCCATGTTCATCTGTCTAATTTGATTAGCTTCTATTAAGTGACAGATTAATTTTTGCTGAAAAACTGTAGAGTTTGATTGATTTTCTTTAAATCGTCATAATATAAAAGTTTAAATAACCTCCAACATGTCTTAAATCTCAAGAAGATTAATTTATTGGGTTATTTCAATTAGAATTAAACATTAGAGTGTAACATTACTAAGAATGTGCAAGAGCACTCTGAAGTGACCAATGATCAATATTGTAAACAATGATAGGTCATGATAGAGCTGCACAATTAATTGCTAACAGATTGCGATCTCAATTCAAACACCCACGAAATCTCATTTCTAATGAGATTCTAATATCAGCAGAATAATTTCTAATTGATTACCCATGTCTATTAAACCTTTGAAAAAGTCTTACTGGAACAATCAAATCTGTGTTCACACACCCGCTGACACACAGAAACAGCTTCACAAACAGTCATTTCAACTACCCAATGTTATTTCTGTCTATTATCACAGAAATACTGGGATTAATGGTCATAGTTCGGATATAAACATTGATGTCTATGGTAGCGATCAAAACAGAGCAACTTATCTTTTGAAAGTAACTGGCTCTTAAAATAACATTTGTGTCGATTGCAATGTGTCGCCACTAGGTGGCAACAAGTAACTGTTAAATTTGTCATTGAATCATTCATTCAGGAGATTCATTCAAAAATGCTGATTCATCCAGTAATGAAACAAGTGATGTTTTTTATGAGTCATTGAATCATTCATTCAAACCACTTTTTCATAATTTTCATATTTAAAAAATTGTGTATTGTCTGCGCCAATAGCATCGCGGTTAGTGCGCTGACATACAGCGCAAGTACGCTCACGGCGACCCAAGTTCGATTCCTAGCTCCTTGCCGATCCCACTCCCCTCTCTCCCACTCCCCACTCCGGGTTGCTGTAAAGACCTTTAGGGTCTTCATTATATGAAAATAGTTTTCTGCAAAAGAAACGGTAAAATGCTCATGAAGCAACTCTCAGAGCAGTTCTAGAGATTATGTTCATGTGTTCATGTACTCATATATTGAGGCGGCAGAGGCTGAAAACACAGTGAGCATCATGTGTATGTGTGTAGTAAACAAAACTTGCACATCTGCGCCATTCACTAACCCAGACACGCAAAAATATGGCTCTTATTAAAATGCATTCTTCAAGTACCGGTACTAGTAAAATGCGGAAACGTACCCTTTTTAAAGCAGGGTATCGCGATACATTTTAAGTACTGTGCAACACTATATTGTGCAACTATATTGTGCAACACTACATTGTCCTGTACAAATAAAAAAAAAAAAAAAAATTGCTGCATTAAATATATTATACTTTAAGCATATATTATATATTAAAATGTTTAATAAATCATTGAAATTAATTAACCACTTAAATACAGCGCAGCAGTTAATATTTTGTCTCACATTATTTTGTTTAGTTCAGAATCGTGATCTCTATTTGAGACAAAAAAAATGAATTTTTGCTGAATTCAAAATTCAGTATGAAAAACAAGGCAAATAGGGACTATTCTAAATTTTATTGGCAATCAATTGTTGAAGCTATTAAGGTGTGATGACCCAAAAATCTTTTAAAAACCTGAGCTAAGTTTAAACCAGTAACCAGGCAAAGGGGCATGTCTGACTTTGACATGTATATATTGCCATTATTATGTAATCAAAATGAAAATTATTATTGCTGGTCTTCAATGATAATGTCAAGTCACTTTAATGTATTTCTACCAAAAAATGATAAGGATTTATGCTGATATCGTCCAAAACCACAATTTGCCAGGGGTGTTTCCAAACTTTTGGAGGGCAGTGTATATCTTTATCGGGATAAGAGATTTCTTATATCGTGATATGAGTTTTTTGTCATCTCGCTCATCCCTAACAAGGACCCTGTTTTTAATTTTATAACTTCAACATAACCATGGGCAGCATTAGCGCATATGAGAGCTTCAAAACACAGGACGCATTTAGCAGTGTGTACTGCACAGGACATAGTAGTAATACAGGACAAAAAGACAGATGCAAAAGTGCTCCATTCTGAGGCAGGCTTTTTAAAATTAAGTATTTAAAATTACAGGGGCATTAAAAAACATAAAGAGTCAACTCCCGTGAAGTCAGTAGCAATGAATATACTGTATGTGCTTATTATGATTATTACGGTAATCTAGGCAGCCCAAAAAGATGTGTTTTTCATTGCTCAGTAAGTTTTGCCAAGTACGCCATACAATCAGATAACACCAAATCCTGTCACTTTCTTCTTAAGAAAAAAAAATGTTCTTAAGAATATAAACAATAGAAATAATCGTTTCTTAATATTATCATGAATCTGGCCCCTGATGAACTAATGGTCAAAGTCATAAGATAAATCTTATGAGTAGCCTCCCTCCCTTGATTTCCCTTATTTATTCCGGTGCTGTCACATGTAGCAACCGTGAAGCATGCACAATTCACACTAACAGTGTCTGTTTATGTATTGTCACGGGGTGGCGTTAGCTCATCTTCTTGAGTAACCAACGTCAGATGAATACAATCATGTACATCCGACTGCACAATAGAGGAGTTTATCACTCCAGAAGACAGACACAGACAGTATTTGTAACACTGAGACTAAACTAACGCTGTAGTCTGTGGACATTTCTGTGTGTCTGAGGGTGTGCAGCTTAACATGTCGTGGAGCTTAATGTTGGTCACTGTGTTCATGTGACTTGTGTCCCAATGACTTACACTGAGGAAGAGACCTGAGCCACATATAGAGACCACAAGATCACAGAGACTTGAGGGTGGAGGATTATTTTCATTCCAGACAGGAAAAATACATAGAAACCACACAGACCCACATGCATATAAATTACCCAAAATGCCCTAACAAACACACAGGAACATGCTGGCAGCCACCAATAAAAACCTAGCAACCACATGGTAACATGGTTAGAAACCACACAGCATGTCCCATCAACCAGAGATGTACAACCACAGTATATTAAAAACAGACTAGTCAATGGGTTCATGCAAGCACTGTATAATTACAGTACACTTGATCCTGGATCTGACTCATTGTTTAGGTGGTGATGCACTGAAATTAAACCCTTTGGGCAAATCCAACAATTCTGGAGCCTCTGGAACAAAGTAAAATCAGATCGGTCTTTAAAAAAAATGTAGTAATGTTAATATAAAAATGACAAAATTTCAATAATTTTCTTCACTTCACAATAAATTTCTCTCACACTCATAACTTGTCTAGATTTCTTAACCCTTTAACTGTCACTCCCTATCTTGAACATAGACATGAAAATATACTATCCAAAGTTACATTTTTTATAATTCATGAACGAAAACATTTTGTAATATGATTTCGATATACAATTTCCAATGGTAATTCAACGTCTGATTTTAAAATGGTTTTCAAAGGATGAATTTTGAGATTTTAAGTTTTCAGTTGAATTTCGTAAGATTTCTATTGCGTGATAAGGAAAAAGGCAATGAAGAATGTCTTTTTGTGGCAAAGGTCAGAACTCCTGTTATGATGTAGATTTTTGAGGTGCACTCTTGTCATAATTTAATCTACATACTTTTCCTACATAATTTGTAACACAAAAGAGTGGTAAAATATCTATTTAGGAGTCTTAGACCTTCCCAACAATATATAGTTTGTCATGATTAGATCAGGATATATTTGTAATATAGTGAAGTAAGCTTAGGCATCCCACAGAGCGGACGGTGACAGTTAAAGGGTTAATGTGCATCTCATCACACATCAGTTCAGGTGAGCATCTAATCAAAAACATCTCAATATTCAGTATTATTTTTGTGCCTTGAGATACATTAATTAAAGTTGGACTTAACATAACACAATTTCCAAACAGCATCTGAATGTGTTTACAGCAGTATTGCGTAAAATTAAGTTGAATTTGGAGATCATCTCGTTCGATTAATCGTGCGGCCCTAGTCTGAGTGTTGAGACCCTAAAAAAAGATGCAAAACAAGCACAATGGTCAAACTGTCTAGCACATATTTACGTAGGAAAACAATGGATAATCAGTGCAGTTATATGCAAAACATGTTCTTGTGCTAATGGCCCCTTATAGTACAAACTGTCTGCCAGTTTAAGCTCAGCAAACTAACTATAAATAAAATATAAAAACATATATAAACTGGTTAACACCTGGTTAAACGATTAGTCCACTTCTAGAACAAAAACTTACAGATAATGTACTCACCCCCTTGTCATCCAAGATGTTCATGTCTTTCTTTCTTCAGTCATAAAGAATTTTTTTTTGAGAAAAACATTTCAGGATTTTTCTCCATGTAATGGACTTCTATGGTACCCCCAAACTTGAACTTCCAAAA
Organism: Labeo catla; assembly: GCA_012976165.1. Lineage (NCBI taxonomy): Eukaryota > Metazoa > Chordata > Actinopteri > Cypriniformes > Cyprinidae > Labeo > Labeo catla. The sequence goes on from VONZ01002286.1 coordinate 27,724, forward strand.
TGCAGTTTAAATGCATCTTCAAAGGGCTCTAAACTATCCCAGATGAGAAAAAAGAGGCTTATCTAGCGAAATGATTGTTTTTTTTTTTTTTTTGTATAATTTATATACTTTTTAACCTCAAACGCTTGTCTCATCTAGCTCTGTGTGAACTTTTTTTCCGGTCATGACAGTTAGGGTACGTCTAAAAACCCAACTTATTTTCTCTTCCAACTTCAAAATCGTCCAAAACTCATGACCCTAACTATCATGACTGGAATAAAACAGTTCACACAGAGCTAGAAAGAATTTGAAGTTAAAAGTATATAAATAGTTTTTTTTTTTTTAATAAATAACCGATAATTTCGCTAGATAAGACCCTTATTCCTTGTCTGGGATTGTTTAGAGCCTTTTAAAGCTGCATTTAAACTGCATTTTGGAAGTTTAAATTTAGGGGCACCATAGAGGTCCATTACATGGAGAGCAATCCTGAAACGTTTTCCTCAAAAAACATAATTTCTATATGACTGAAGAAAGAAAGACATGAACATCTCGGATGAAAAGGTTGTGAGTACATTATCTGTAAATTTTTGTTCTGTAAGTGAACTAATCCTTTAAGGCTAGTTGACACTCACAACCCATCACAATACTGGCCAATATTTACACAGACAGACAATTACAGTGCAGTCATGGTTTATTCCACCAGCCTGTCTGCTTTCTAGGAATTGAACCTATGACCATAGCACCATGTTCAACCAGTTGGGCTACAGAGACCAAGCATCGTAATGGATAGTTTTGCACAAAACTGAATTAAATATGGATGGAAGAGCTTTGATGAAATGTCCGACATATATTTGATTCTCTGCTAGCACATGAACTTCCTCACAAATAGCCTAGCTTTGGTAAGGAAACATCTCCCAGGAACAGGCCTGAGGTTCTGCAGAACTGTCTGAAAGTCTCCACCAATAACATCACTTAGGATCTGCTGTGTTTTCATGTGTATTCTTAAACTACCTGGACAGTTAACACCTTTGAGCTATGCTGGTTTCGTCTTTTATAGGAGATGCAGTAGATGTCACACTAAGAACACTACAGTAGGTTATAGTAGGTGCACAATGACTCCACTGTCATCAGGACGTGGATCAGGTATCAGCATGACCTGAAGGCATTCGACCCCCACATGCTGTTTACTACATAGGGCTCATTGTTTTAAGAGAGGACGTAATCAGGGGCTGAACAATTTCCCCCAATTGCTCTCTATAGCAGATACTGCTAGTACAATACAGTATAATGCAAGTACGCTGCATGCAGACTGTCATAAGCTTATACTAAGCTTTCAGAGCAAGGTGGACCAGAAGTGCTGGATGCAGAACCAACTCCATGTTATTATAAAAATACACCTGCGTGTTTGCTTGTAGGGGTGCATTAAGGCCTGAAAACAAACTGTCATGTTATTATATTTATGCTTTCAACAACCCTGAGAATCCTTCTATTGTAATTAGAGCACTGCAAGTGTGAGCCACAACACCATGTCATAGATATAAACTCCTTATGAATAATGCATCAAATCCTCATTAACATAATGACATAATACGTGCAATTTGGGGTTTATGCAGTAAATAAAAGCAACAATCGTTGATAAAACGCAAGATGGCTGTCTAATGTAAGTACACTCACATGTCCTGAAGGGATTGTGTGTCTGTCATGTATCCCGCTCCTCCTTCAAGAAAATACACGAATATAATGAATATTAATACAGTAACGCTTGCACGGTCACACAGCTCGCGCTTTCCTTCTCACAAAGCATGTTTTTCTCGTTACAAACTAGTCTTAGGCTAACGACAGTAACCAGGGCCAGACAAAGACACTACACAGCCACCGGCTGCCACCATCCCGCTTCATGATTGTGCTGTTCAAAATACAATTCCTACTATTGCGACGGTTTCGCTCATGAATATTAATTAGGTCGCGCTGACGTTTCTCAGGTACGTTCATTTAGGGGCCAGGCACGTAATCTATTTAATATTCATATGAAAGTACTTACCTTCGTTTATTTGTCAGCTGTACAGGGCCCACCTACCAACGCCTGCCTTTTAACCAATCAGAAAGGCCTAGTGATCGACCATGACGTTACCTAATTAATATTTCAGAAGCCAAGCGTTCGCCATAGTACGGCTGGTCATCCAACAATCCTGTCAGATTAGGCGGAGGCTCAGACCGGCTCACGCAAGCGCTGTTTGATCGCTTCTGGGCAAAAACATAAAGACTCTAAGGTATTAATAAACGTAAACATATGAAAGAAAAGTTACTTATTAACCTAAAATAAAATAAGAATAATAGTAAAACAAATTTAAAACAATAACGAATTCGACGCAGTGGTTGTTTGTTTAGAATTATCATTAAACAGCAGCGCCGCGCATAGGACAGTTTGAATCATTTAAAGTCTAAATCGTTGATTTAGATGATTAATTGCTACGTTTCGGGTTTGTGACTGGTCAGAACATATATTTTGCACATTACTGCCAATATCACATAATTGTTTGTTAGATGCTGCGCCCTTACTGCAGATCATCCTATTCTAATTGCAACAACTGGAGAACAGGGAAATATTAAATGGCGTGCCATCCCTTATATAGTTTTACAAACCTGTCAACAGTGTTGCGAAGGTTACTTTGGAAATGTAATAAGTTGCAGATTACAAGTTACCCTATTTAAAATGTAAATTAAGTGTAAAGTGGTGTCACTTTTCAATTACTTTATAAAAGTAATGTAACACATTTGAGTACCTTTTTATTACTTTTTTTTATTTTCAATCATTTTCAAACATTGAAGCAGGCATGGTTAACCTAACAATAGTACTCTACTCAACACTGCTTACTGTCAGACTTTCAAAATTCTTCATCACTTGAATTAAGATTATAAAATTTCAATTTTAAAGCACAGCCACCACCACAAAAAAAAAGACTTAGCACCTCTTTTTACTTTGAGATTGTTCTGAGCTGTTAAATACAGCTTTAATATCATAACAACAACAAACAAACAATAAAAACCAATAAAAAAAAAACAATACAAAAAATAAAGGATATACATAAACCCAAATAAAAAAATAAAATGGTTATCAAATAAATATGTATCCTATTCTGTGTCCTTAAAGGAGAAGTCCACTTCCAGAACAAACATTTACAGATAATGTACTCACCCCCTTGTCATCCAAAATGTTCATGTCTTTCTTTCTTCAGTCGTAAAGAAATTATGTTTTTTGAGGAAAACATTTCAGGATTTTTCTGCATATAGTGGACTACAATGATGCAGTGATGTAGGATGATTTTGAAATTATTTTTGAAGTTGAGGGAGAAAATACGTTTGGAGTTTTTCAACATACCCTAACTGTCTTGAACCAAAGTACACAGAGTTTAGGCAGAGCAAGACAAGACGAGCATTTGAGATTAAAAAGTATTTAAACTGTATATTTTTAATGAAAATAACCGCTTCGCTAGATAAGACCCTTCTTCCTTGACTGGGATTGTTTACAACCACATTTGGGATCGTTTGAAGTCGCATTTAAACGGCATTTTGGAAGTTCAAACTCAGGGCACCATAGCAGTCCATTGTATGGACAAAAATGCTGAAATGTTTTCCTCAAAAAACATAATTTCTTTACGACTGAAGAAAGAAAGACATGAATATCTTGGATGACAAGGGGGTGAGTACATTATCTGTAAACTTTTGTTCTGTAAGTAAACCTCTCCTTTTACTCCTGAAACATTGGTGTCTCATATTTTAGAGCAGTCAATGCAATTTGTGAAAAAAATCAATTACATCTGTGTGTGCGTGTGTGTGTGTAAAAAATATTCTGTTAACCCCCTTTGTAATCATTAACATTTTCATAAGTAACTCTAATTTACACATTTTTTTCATAGTTACTGTAACAGATTACAGTTACTTTGCAACATGTAACTAGTTCCTCCTCAACATTGCCTGTGTCATGAATCCTGTCCATGGTCTTCGGTTTTCCCACCACCAGAGGTCACCTGTGCATCCTATTGACTCTCACACCACAAAGACTGTTGCACTACACCCTGGACTACATTTCCCATACTCCACTTCACCCATTATGCATTATGCAAGTATTTCCTAATTTTCCTAGTTTAGTTTTGTTCCTAGTCTGGTTTTCGAAGTATTGCAGAGCGTTTATCACTCTCCTAGTAATACCTAGTGATGGTCTCCTACTCCATCTGCTCATCCGTGGTCATCTGCTCCGCTGTGGTGGTCTCCTGCTCCATCTGCTTTGCAATGGAGGTCTTTAATCCTGCTCTGGTGGCCCTCAGCTTCACCTGTCCTGCCGGCTCCGCCCTGGCTCCCTGCCTCAGTCCCCAGGTCTCCATCTCCACATGGACCTGGCCCTCCATTCCTCGCCTGGTCCCGCCCCTGCTCCACTGCTCTGGACTACATTTCCTACATTTCTCTACTTCACCCGTTATGCACACAGCTGCAGCCAATCACACACAGTATAAATACAAGGTCCCAACTATCATTCAGCTCTGAGTATTGTTTTGTGTTTAACACTCTACTAGTGTTAGCTACATTACGGAGCCTCTCCGTGGATCCTCTTGTGGATTAACCCTTTGTTTTGCCATTTTGGACTCTGTTCACCCCTCGTTTGAACTTTTGACTCTCTGTTCAGATTTCCTGTTTTCCTCGCCCCTTTGGATTTATGTTCGCCGCTGATCGACCCTCGGATGTGACCCTCGGACTGTACCTGTTTGCTGGAGTTCGATCCTGCCTATGTTTTGACCATGTCTTTGTTCAATAAAAGTTTGCATTTGGATCTGCCCACTTTGCGTCTCGTAACTTTACAGGAGATTTTGAGGTACCATTTAACCAGCATTTACACCAACAATGAGAAATTAATTCCAAATTATCTCCTGGTGACCACATGTATTTCACTCTTTGGATCAGCCAATGAAACAAACAGCAGCCTTATCTGAATCTTTTAATGCTAGTAAAAGTGTGTGGTTCATTCTTGGTCACAATTATAATTGACGAGAAATTATTGTTTTTATCTGTAGGATTATCTTTTAGTGAAGCCAGTGTGTGATCATTTCAACTGAAAGGTATTTTTGATAATATGACTAATAAAAAAGATTTATGTAATCAAAAATAAAAACTGAATGTAATTTTCATTAACACAGACAGTTTGCTGCTCTATAGAATCTATTCTTATATATCACACAGTTTCACTGATGATCCATAATAAACCCACAACCCCGGATACAGCGGCTGAGTGAATGTGGTCTGGACTGTGTGGATGAGGCTCATTGTGTCAGAGATGTTGTAGAAGGACAGAGTTCCTGCACAGTGATCCACATACACTCCTATTCTACGGCTGGACACTACAGGGAGAACAATCTGTGAGTTACTATGCCAGAATGAGCATCTGGAGGGAGAGCAAAACAAACTCCAAGACTGATCATTACCTCCAAACACACACTCAATACCCTCTCCCTTCCTGCTGATGCTCTTATATGATACTGATAGACACACACACTTCCCACTCCACTCAAGCTCCCAGTAACAACGTCCACACACAGTCTCTTTACACATCACCTGACACACATCAAATCTGTCTGGATGATCAGGATAGGGCTGCTCTGTGTCAGTAACTGTAATCACTCTATTACACTCAGACAGACAGAGGAATTCATTCACTGTGTTTGTATCCAGAGTGAGCTGATGGGAATCTAACGGAGAGAAAACATATAAGAATTAGCAATTATGAATCTGTTTTGTCTTTTAATGTATGTTTGTAATGTTTGAACTCTTAATGGCATTCACGGAACTCTTCTATCATTTTTTTTTTCACCTTCTATAGGTACATGAACATAGTCAGTCAGGATTTTTTGCATGTTTTCTTTGTGACTTACACTTAAGGAAGTCATTCCTGGTCCAGGAAATCATGTTGGTGGATGTGACTATGGAAATCCACAGACATTAACAATGCCACTGTCATGTCAAGAGAAATCTATTCATCTATTCTTAAGCCATTTCTAATCTTCAAATCTTTACCTCTTTCAGAGATCTTTTTGAGCTCCTCTTTGCAGACATCCTCCAATTTGTCTCTCAAATGACAGACAGATTTTTTCACACCATCAAAAGAAAAGAGAGAACTGAAGGGAATTATGGGTATGTCTGTGGATTCAAGAGGTGCTGAGAGTGACTGGAAACTCTACAGTAAACAGAAATAAAAAATCATTAACTCCACATTTCACCTAATAATCTGCACAATTGTCAGATTTGTATGGCTCCTGTTGACGTGACTTATCTTTAGTAACTCACCTCAGTCCTGAATTTTCATAGCATCATCTACATTCTTCTAATCTTTACTATATGACATTGAAGCTGCAAATTTTAGCATTTGCTATTTACATTATATGTTAAGGAAATAGTTTGGATTATACATAAATTAACACAAATGTCCATGTAACAGGCCAAGCACGTCAAGGATGTGCACATCAAAGTGCACAAGTAAGTAGATTTGCGACTGCAAAACAGTTTAAAGGCTAAGTATGATTCATTGTGATTGGTTGGTGGTCCTAAAAACTTCACAAGAAACATTATAGCACAGTCCTCATTTTTTGCTTGGGTTCAAATTTGTTAACAAGTTACAGGCAACAGTTCAATTTCCCAGTCAACCGCTCATTCTGTTATCACAAAATGTTTCTGCTTTGGTCTCCTATCATAGCAGGATCTTGCTTAAATCTACAATCTTTTTCTTCTAGATTTCTGTTACCTGCAGGAACTGGATGTGGTTCTGTGTGTGTGAGAGCTTCTCCAGATCAGCGTCTCTCCTCTTAAGATCAGCAATCTCCTGCTCTAGTCGCTTTATTTGTCCTTCAGCTCGACTCACTGCAGCCTTTTCCTGATCTCTGATCTGCTGTGTGACCTCAGAGCGGATTCTCTCAATAAAGCGGATGAGCTCAGTAAAGATCCTCTCGCTGTCCTGCACTGCTGTCTTTGCAGAGTGCTGTTAGGAAACATATCACAATTGCACAGTAGGCTTCAGTGGGACTGAAAGAGCTCCATCACTGGATAAGAGTTCTAACGGAGACCTCTTAAATGTCTCTTCTTCTCTGCACTCACCTTATGAGACTCAACAGCCTCTCTCAACTGCTTAAGATCTTTCTTTCGCTGTTGGATTCTCTGATGGAAGTTTCTCTGCATATCCTTTAACTGATTCTAGAGGGCAAATAAATGACAGCAAATGTTAAAATTACTATCACTATCATTTTTATTTTTTTTCATGATTGGGTGAGCTATCCCTTTAAATTCATACCTGGTTCTCTGCCCTCTGTGCTGCAGCTGATGCAGTGTTGTGGTTTTTGTGCTCATATTTTGTACACAGTATACAAATGCATTGTTGGTCAGTGATACAGTACATTTCTAGCTGTTTATCATGCTCACGGCAGATCATCTCCTGCAGTCGTCCAGTGGCATCAGTCAAATTGTGTCTCTTTTCTTTAAAGAAACTCTCATGTTGTTCAAGGTGAGTTTGACAGTAAGAGTTCAGACACACCAAACAGGACTTGACAGCTTTGTATATTCTTCCAGTACAGACGTCACACTGCACATCTCCAGCTCCAGCATAACAGTCACCAGGAAGTTTAGTCTTCTTCAGTTTCTCCACCACTTCAGCCAGGATGGTGTTTTTACCTAAAGCAGGTCTTGGACTGAAGGTCTGTCTGCACTGAGGGCAGCTGTAGACTCTCATCTGATCCTCCTGATCCCAGCAGTCTGTAATACAGCTCTTACAGTAACTGTGTCCACAGGGAATGGCCACTGGATCCTGCAGGAGATCCAAACACACTGGACAGATAAACTCATTTTGATCCACTGAAATTCTAGCTTCTGCCATGTTCCTGAATGTATACAGAGAGAGACAGACAAACACACAACCGCTCAACTACACTCTTTAAACTCATTTCCTGTTTCCTGTGTTTCAGTCACGCGTAAAACTTGTTTGCCTGCAGTCTGTGAAGTCACATATAATAAAATGTCCGCTAGATGTCAGTCTCAGACAGACGCTCAAAGATTAAAGGGATAGTTCACCCAAAAATGTTTATCTGCTTACCCCCAGGGCATCCAAGATGTAGGTGACTTTGTTTCTTCAGTAGAACACAGATGAAGATTTTTAACTCAAACTGTTGCAGTCTGTCAGTCATATAATGGCAGTCAATGGCTACCAAATCTTTGAGTAAAAGAAAAACACACACAAACAAAACCAAATTAAACCCTGCAACTCGTGACGATACACTGATGTCCTAAGACATGAAATGATGGGTTTGTGTGAGAAACTTAACAGTATTTATATAATTTTTTATCTCTGATTGACCGCTATGTCCTACTGTCCTGAGCGCATGCACAGCATCTGGCGCGTGACGTGTACGCGCTCTGGTGTAGTATACGCAAACGCCGGAAGCGATATGCGCTTATACGTCATTCATTGTTTACACAGTGCACAGAGATGGAAGTCAACCACTAAAAAACATGTTTTTACTACATCAAAACTTTATTTTATTAGTTAATTTTCGTAAGGGAACCTTTACAGATAAAAAGGACACATACAATGATCTTGTTTACATACTTCTGTTCAATGTAAAAAACCATAGGCACAGCTGATGATATCAGTCGTATGTGATCCCCTCCTGGGTCTCTAAAATCATCAGGGGAAAATGATCGCTGCAGACCCTCCACAGTAAGTAAGTTTAGTAAGTTTATGGGTGTGTTGATATCCAGCCGAAGAGCAAGCAACCATAACTTCAAGCGAACAGGCTCAGAAGTTGGGAATCAGTGAAAAATCAACAATCCCACGAGTTTGTGCAAGAAAACATAATCTTTTAGCTTTAAATTGGTTCGAACAATCAGGATAAGCGTAAGAAATACCATTTTGAATAGCCATCATACCCACAATCTCTGTGCAATGTAAACAATGAGTGACGTATAAGCGCAAATCGATTCCGGCGCTTGTGTATACTACGGCAGAGCGCGTACACGTCACGTGCCAGATGTTGTGCAAGTGCTCAGGACAGTAGGACATAACGGTGAATCAGAGGTAAAAAAAGGTGTGGCAAAGTTTTAGGCCCTGTGTACAGCTCATCAGAGGTCAAAATGGAAGCAAAGTAGGGGGCACTGATCAAATATTAATGAGAGTTTTACAGCTAAGTGATTTGGAAATTCTCAATGTGAATATATTACCTATAATTGTATAGCTTGTTAAGTGTTAATACTTTTTAAAGGTATTGTCAGGGATCACCCCTGACAGTCATGTCTGTGTTGTCTTTAGATGTGTTCGACAGCAGCGCTGTGCAGCTCGATCAAATTCTGACTTAAAGCAGTGCATGCTGCTTGATAACACTCATTCTGCATTTGAGTCCTCTCTCATAGAAACCCTGACAGAATGAACTGGCCAGTATGAGTATCAAGATCCTGCCACCCATCAATGCCCAGGAGAGACTGGCCCACCAGCGGGAGCTAGCAGAACTTCGCCAACAAGGCTGGGATATTGGAGCTTTTACCGAGTTTTTCTGAACTGTGTCAAGGGGGCTTGATTATGATGACACCACTCTCAAAGTCAATCTCAAGATTTTGAATTTCTGGGACTTCTCTAAGTATATCGGTCATCGCATCCAGTGGGGAATGCCTCCTCCACTACCCAAGTAAGCATGTAGCGACCACTTCACCACACTTCCTTTGTCAAGTCAAGACCAAAATCACCTTCCGACTCCTACTTGGAAGCGAAGGGCACGAAGGAAGAGGGCTCTACAGTCTGCTGCATCCATTGATGACTCTGACACCTTCCTAGTTGCCCCAGAGTCTACCAAGATCGCTCCCATTTCTCCTTATCCTATCAAGCCAACTTCTGTCAAGTCTCACCCTATCAAGTATGCTCCAGTCCCTTCTGAGTCTATTAAACTAACCTCTGTTCTCCAAGTGTGGAGAACTATGACTGAGCCAGACAAGTCAAGTGTTATTCCTCAGTCAAGTAAGTCTGTTCCAGCCAAGTTGAAGTCTGCTGGGTCTGTTTCAGTCACAGCTGAGTCGACAGAAATCACCACTATTCCTCCTGAGTTGGCTGAGTTAGCTGCAGATACTACAGAGGGGGACAATCTCACAACATCAACCTGTCGAAAGCGGAGGAAAAGAAAGGCCTGTGAAGAGCAGGCTCAGGTCCCAAGTCTAGTGGTTCGAGCGGATCCAGATCTGAGTGCTCCGAACCCAGAGATCCTGGATGACCCGACTCTGGTCCCGAGTCCAGTGACTTTTTCAAGACCACTTACTACTCATGTGATTCCCTCGGGAGACTGTTGTCATGTTGCCATCCTGTCATGTTGCACGAGGCCTCTTGTCTGCCAATGCCTGTTGTTACGGCCAAGGAGGCCATTCTCAAACCAGCTTCAGAAGAGGATGTTTTAGAGCCAGTCAAACCCATTCCAGTCATTCCAGAGCCAATCAATCCTGCTCAAGTCGCTTCCAAGATGGCCAGGTTGTGGCCAGATCATATCAGTTCCAGTCAATTCTAAGCCAGAGTCCATCTCTGTCCTCCCTGAATTAGTCACCTTCACTACTGTTATCCAAGAGCAAGTTGTTTCAACCACACTCATCACTCAATCAATGAAGGTTACACCAGACATTTCTGAATCTGACAAGTCAACTTCTGTCTTCCCAGAATCTACTGAGTGCACTCCTGTCATCCAAGAATCTGTCAAGTCTAATGTATTCACTCAGTCTGTAAGGTCTGTTCCCTACTCGTCACAATCGGCCGGATCAATTCCTATCTCTGCTGAGACGACCAAGGCTGCTGCCTCCCCGCCTGTGCTGGCCCAGTTAGCTACAGATACTATAAAGGCGGTAAAGCACGCAGCTTCAATCCATCAGAGGCATAGGAAGACGGCCTGTACTGTGCAGTCTAAAACCCTTCCCGTTTTGTCTACTGAATCCATGCTTATGAATCTGGTCTTGTCCAAAGATTGTGTTCCTGCCAGTCATGTCATATCCACAAAGGCTTTTACTGAGCAGGCTGCCACTCCTGTCATGGTCACAGAGGCCAATGCAGAGGCTTCCATCTTGCCTGTCCCGGCCATGGAGGCCAGTTCCAAGCTACCTGTTTTTCCAGTAATTCCAAGGATGCTATTCTCACCAGTCATGTCAAGAATGCTCCTGCAAGTCATGTAAAGTCAACAGAAGTTACTGTTAATCAAGTAATGTCCACAGAGGACATTCCTGAACAGCCCACTCTCTGTGTTGGCCACGAAGGTCAGTCAAGCGGCTCTCATACAGCCCGTTATGATCAAGGAGACCATGTCTGAGACTCCTGCTGTTGCTGTTGTGTCCCCAGAGGCTGCTCCTGAGCGACCTGCTTTTAGCATTTTGGCCATGGAGGCCATTCCAGAGGCTCTTATCCAGCCCGTTATGGCCACGGAGGCCATCTCTGAGCACCCCGCCCTCCCAGCCACAGACATGGAGACCATTCCCAAGCAACCAGTTGTCTTGGCTGTTGAGGCCTTTTCCGAAACTCTTTCCAGTCTACTTGGGTCCACAAGAGAGATTCTTTCTTGCCACCCTTGCATGGCCACTAAGTGTGAGATACCTGAGACGGAGCCTCCAGAGTTCGCTCCAGTCTAGGATCTTCCAGAGTTCGCTCCGGAGAGCGCAGTCCCCAAGCCCACTCCCGCTCCAGAGAGAGCAGTCCCCGAGTCCGCTCCCACTCCAGAGAAAGCTGTTCACGAGCCCACTGCAGGAAGAACTGTTCAAGAGCCTGCTCCCGCTCCAGAGAGAGCAGTCCCCGAGTCCGCTCCCACTCCAGAGAAAGTTGTGCCAGAGACCACTGCAGAGAGAACTGTTCAAGAGCCCTCTCCCACTCCAGAGAGAGCAGTCGCAGAGCCCGCTCCAGAGTGAGCAGTTCCTGAGCCCACTGCAGAGAGAACTGTTCAAGAGCCCGCTCCAGAGAGAGCAGTCCATGAGCCTGCTATGGAGGAAACTGTTCCCAAGCCTGCTCCTGAGAGAGCAGTCACAGTGTCGGCTCCAGCCCCTGAGTCCGCTTCAGTGTCGGCTCCAGCCCCTGAGCCCGCTCCAGTGTTGGCTCTGGCTCCAGTGCCCAGCCTATTGTTGGCTTCGGCCTCTGAAGAAGTTTCAAAGTCTATGTCAAAGCCTGATCCTGCTACCCTTAAGGACTCCCCAGAACCTGTCTCTCAACCTGTTCCCAAGACTTTTCCGGTCAGTTCCCCTGATTCTGCCTCTGTTACTAAGCCCAGTTGGAAGTCCAGACCAGTGAGGCCAGCCCTTGCTCCTATGGGAGCACCCAGTCAAGTTCCCTTCCCTCCATTCCCACCCTCTGTGTCTCCTAGTTTTGGTCTCCCTAGATCAGCACCTCCCTTTTGTCTTGTCCAGTCCTGCAGGCCGAGCTCCTGTTCTGCTTCCTCTATCTGCCTCACAGCTAGACGTTTACAGAGCCTGTGAGATCACAAGTGTGGAGGGGCTGCGCATCAGGTTCCTGTCAGGCCTCTGCTGCTACTACCGGCCTCCAGCTTCGCTGCCTTCTCCCCTCTCTGGTGGTCGGCCTTTCTGGACTGGAATCTGAGGCTGTTCACCTGCCTGTCTACAAGTCTTTCCCTGCCTATTGTTTGGACTGTGTTCACTCCCCACCTCTCCTACATCTTGTGTCTTGTCAATAAACTTTTTTTTTTCTAGTAGTGACTGTTGTCAGTGTTACTTACCAAACTTGTCTTCTTTAACTACAGGCAGCAATTTCTGTAGGAATTTATCTGTTGTATGTTGCGCTCCATTAAACATACAACATTTTTATATCAAATGCATTCACATTATGTTTTGTCAGCAATACATATGCTGACTGCTGTGTAGAGAAGAGTTTCAGATAAGAAGATTTCAGATAGCCTTGGTCTGACTGGACTCCACTGAAAGACCCACTAGGAAACAGGAAAATATCAAGATGTTTTACTTTCTGCTCATAATCCTTCTCATGTTTGATGTTGGTCTGAATGATCAGGAAGTGTGTGTGCACTGGTGTGATAGTCTTGGGAATCTCTCCACTATTTGCTTGACTCAACATCATCTCTAGAACAGTGGCTGAGATCCAGCAAAACACTGGGATGTGGCACATGATATAGAGCAGGGGTGTCAAACTCAGTTCCTGGAGAGCCGCAGCCCTGCAGAGTTTAGTTCCAGCTGCGTCCCATTGTGAAGGTTGCGCACTTTGAAGGCCGCATTTGAACTGCAGTTGCGTCACAACGGCACAACGAAGGCCATCCCAATTCAGGACGGACCCTCCGAAGGCCGCATTTGAAGGTCGATTGCATCACCGCAGCACTACGAAGGCACCACAATTTAAAAGTGACTTCAAATGCGTCTTCCGTTTTTCAGGCAAATGAAGGGTACAGAACAAATGGACTTTAGCAGCCTACCCTGTCCCAGAATTTTAAAAAAGGACTTTATCAGTATTTCTGCAGCGATGTAGGATGATTTTAAAATGATTTTTGAAGTTGAGGTAGAGTTTTTCAATATACCCTAACTGTCTTGAACCAGAATACACAGGCAGTTCAGGCAGAGCAAGACAAGACGAGCGTTTGATATTATTTTTTTAATGAAAATAACCAATCGTTTTGCTAGATAAGACCCTTCTTCCTCAGCTGGGATTGTTTACAACTGCATTTGGGATCGTATAAAGCCGCATTTAAACTGCATTTTGGAAGTTCACATTCGGGGCACCATAGCAGTCCATTATATGTCCGTTATCTCTTGTTTTAGGACAATTCTGGAGCAAATGGGCCTGTTGGGGAAGGTTATTCCCATGCAGGCCAAAAAAAAATAATGTGTGAACCTAACAAAAATACGAAGTAAACAAGTTAATGCACACATCTTTGCTGAAATTCATGTGCTGTTGCTGTTAACAGGCATGGTTTATTTGCCCTGCCTTAGGATTGCAAGTGTGGGACAGGTGAGAGAGTGAGTGGGAAACCCGCTGCTGAAACTTGGCCGTTGTTTGTCCTCATGGATAAGTTGTTGGGACAGAGGCCTTCAAACAACCCCCCTGTCCTAATTGCCTCCATCCCTGAGGAAACAGCAGTGGGCGACCAAGATGAGGAGAAGCCAGCACATACAATTCCAGAGAGAGACAGAGAAGAAAAGAGCACAGGAGAGCATTTTGTACTTTTTGTTATGCATGTTCACATGTAAATAAAAGAGATGTAATTGTTCTGTATTGTTTATTTTATTTTATTCATAATTTTCATAACTCGCACATGCATGTGATGTCCCCAGTGCAGCAGGCAAGCTTGGAATATGTAAAAGCTTACCTTCAGCAGATAGAAATATTGCATTATATTGATTTTGTAAGAAAAAAAAAAAAGATCATCTGAACACTGCTGTGTAAGTTGTGGCTTTACTTTACTCTGGCATTACATCCCACCCACATCCCTCTGATCAGCATGTGGTACATTATATTACTATAATTAAAAATCTTTTTTTGGAAAATGAAACGGTTTCTTACAAACTTATGTGATTTGTTTAAAATACATAACAAAATATAATCGTACGTGGGTAATGGAGAAATTACAATTAGCTTCAAGCTACACATCAAAATGAATGAGATTAATACAAAACTTCTACTTGAATGTCACTATCAATCACTACTGAGTGTTTGTAATAACTTCTGACTGTGATCCAATGTAGATTTTAGTCAAATGATGAGGCAGAAATATGTTGTTAGTAACATTGTAGAAGAATTTTATGTGGAAGATACACAGTTATGACTTCTTTGGGGTGTGAAGAAAAAGTAATGTAACTAGTAGTGTAACTAATTACTGTTGCCAGAAAGTAATAAGTAACAATATCACTTTTGAAAGGAGTAACTAATAATTAGTAATATATTGCATTCTTTGAGTAACTAGCTCAACACTGATCATGGTGTCCAAAACGGTCTGAAAAGGCCTCCAAAACATTTCCAAAGTGTTATTAAAGTATAGCTACCCCTGCAGACCTCTCAGAGCCATGAGCAAACCATAATGTCACTCTTCTGTAGGACATAATCCATAAAAAAAAAATTCATTTATACAACAAAGCGTGCGACATAAATGATTTTTAAACACATGCATTAATTATATGCATTAATGCAGAATCTTTCATGTCTGCATCGCAATGGATCGTATCATTTGTGTCTGTTTTCTGTATGCAAATATGTAAACATAACTTTTATTTTGGTCTGGCGATGTGACGTTATAAGACTGCGCCGCGCCGTGACTGCGTTCAGGCTGAAAAGAGGTTTGTGCTTTGAAGCTTTCGAAATGTTTAAATTACTACAAAGTGTTTATTTTATTTTATACTTTTTTGGACTAACAGTTAAGTAGCGTAATTATTATTTAATGCATTACTTTATGTCAGATTAATTAACGTTGTTTTTGAGAGAAACAGACTAGGCGCGTCTTATTTTTTTTTTATATCGTGAAGCAATTCATCATAAACACGAATTCGGTCACTGGCTAGTGGCAATGCGAGAAACGCAGCTTTCGAAACGCTGAATGAACTGAACAAATTTGCTTTGCAAAAGCGTTTATGAACCACCAAACATTGACGTCATCTGCTGGTAAAAGTGGTGTAAATATAACAAAAACATAAACAAGAATAATGCAAGTTTTACGAAGCAACTGCAGATGTTTTCATGAAAGTGGAATATATGAAATTATATTTATATGTATGTAATTTAGATGTGATTTTGAAAGGTCTTCGCTAATAAGGTCAATTAGAGACCATTAACTATCTTTTTTTCTGTTTGTTCACTTTTAATGTTTCTCATCTTAAATATGTCTAGACACAAAGAAAAACACCTGGTGAAGCAACATGGCGTTTATTAAAGAGGAGACTGAAGACATGAGGATTGAAGAAACATTCACAGTGAAACAAGAAGATACTGAGGAACAAACAGGTTGGTTTCTATAGTTACTGAGGAATGTAATATGAGTGTGCTAATTAAAGTGCTTTTATTTGATGGGGAGCAGGTCACCTCATGTAGACAGACTTGTTGAAATTAAATGACCAACTAAATATAAATGTTGCCTTTAAGTGCACATGAGAAGCTCCTGCTAGCAAGGTGTGATGTCATTCAAATGTCCATTCAAATCGGAAAAATAACACAAAAAAGTATCCTAAACAAAACAATTATTTTGTGTAACATTAAACCTAATATTTATTATTATATTGTAGATATATTATGAAATGTATATGATCCATTTTTTGCAATCCTCAAAAGCACTTTTGCTGTGTCAAGCAGTTGTCTTGTAAACATGTCTTTACAGGCAGTCTGAAAACACAGTTGTGCATTTTACTCTTAAACATAGTTTTGTTTAGTTTTTTTCGATACGATTTTCTCTCGATTTCTTTTTCACAAAATGAATTTTAAGACAAATTATAAAAGGAAAGGTCCTTTTATTATTTTTCAGACAAAATCTTGCACGTTTCTGTGAGAAATTGAAATATGACAAATACAAAAAAATATATATATTATTTTAAAACAAATCCCAACTCAAACAAATAAATAATACAAATGAACTAAATCTCTTTATATAAACAAACTAAAGGTTTGCTTGTGCTCTTTTCATTTAAAATTAGCGGCAACTGCTGTATTTTAGTCATGATCCAAACAATGATGCTACACACTTGCAGCATGAGCAGTTTTTGATTTAAATTAGACTGTATCATTTCAACATTTGAATGAAAACTGAATGGTCTGAACAAACCAAGAACAGCAGAGAGGCTGTATGAGAACACAGATTCATTCTTTTATAGCAGATGGAACTGCAACGATATACTGCAGTGGTATCGAAGAATAAATTTGATAAAATATTCGTCCAGGTATATCCCTCATTCTGAGGGCTATGATAGGCTGTCCTACCTGCCCATCCACACACCCTGTTTGCACAGACATGATACGTTATCAGCGCTTTCATTACATTATTGCAGACAGCAAAAGTGGAAGGTGCAATTATTGTAACATTATGTGCTTTGTGCTGTAATGTTTGCTCAGCGAATGAGACAAGGTTGTTATCTTGTCTGCCTGTGCATGTTTTGGAGGAGGCTTGGCTTTGGAAAGTGATTTGCAGGGAGGGTGGGTTCTCATGCTTCCAAAGCTAGCTTGCTATTGCTAGCCTCTCCAAAATTTTACCCTTTACCCAAAATATTTACCCTACCTTTAAATCAGGGGTGTCAAACTCCGGTCCTGGAGGGCCGCAGCCCTGCAGAGTTTAGATGCAACCCTAATTAAACACACCTGATTCAACTAATCAAGTCCTTTAGGCTTAATTGAAAACCGCATAGTATGTGAGTTGGAGCAAGGTTGGAACAAAACTCTGCAGGGCTGCGGCCCTGCAGGAACTGAATTTGACACTTCTGCTTTAAATAAAAATAAAAAAAAAAACAAAAAAAAAACAAACATTTTTTTGCTCATCCAAAAAAAGCCCTGATCTGCGACTCAAAATCCATAATACAAGTTGTGTTCTGCAGAATTTAGCTCCAACTTGCCCCAACACACCTGCCTGGAAGTACCTAGTAAGACCTTGATTAGCTGGTTCAGGTGTGTTTGATTAGGGATGGAGCTCAACTTTGCAGGACAGCGGCCCTGGAGCGTGCTAATGCTTTTTGTGCAATATTATTCCAAGTCTTTCAAACCCAATTTTTTAGCTTAATGTGAGGTACAGATGAATATATAAGTTTTTAGATTAAAGTTCACATAAACTCTTTTCTCCACTGCGGTTGTCAGTTATTCTACATTCAGCATTCAAAGCCTGGTCAATTTATTTTAGAGACCTGTACGGGATGGATTTTTCAGTCCTGCTCCTGCCCACAACATTTATGTTTTGTCCCACTCCTGCCCACAAAAGCCCGCATATAATTTTTTTTTTTTTTTTTTTTCAGTAAATAAGTTGAATTCAGTTCAATAATAATTGATCTATTTTTAGATGTTTTATGTTTAGATATTTTTTTTTTTTGCAGGAGTCCTGCAAATCATGTTATTCTCAACTCTCACCAGACAAACTCAGTCAAATGTCTTTTATAAGTTTATTCTTTGCAAAGAAGGTCAGACAGTCATACAGAAACACAGGTTGCTGCAGAGTGCGACCAAGAAGGGAGGGCTCACTCCAACTTATATCTTTTCCCCAGCCTTCAAGGTTACATCTCCTAACCGGTAACTTACCACACATAGTAAGACTCAGATAAATACATTCTGCTACGTCATACTCCCAAGATTCAAATCTTTATATTTAGGGCCCCGATACCCTTCTCTCACGTCATCCTCACAGCTGGTTTAGATAAAGCAGACACTTACACAATATTCCATAAGCACATAAGATAAGTAAAATGAATTTTTTTATCTACCTTTATGTTGTACTTATTTGTCCTGTTATTTGTTTCTTATCAATATAAACTTCATATATTTTGTTTGTTCTTTGTGTCATTTAAGACACTTGTGCATCTAACATTATACAATCTGGTAAATGTGCTAACGTAATTAAGTCAAGTCAGATCACTTTTATTTATATAGCACTTTTAACAATATACATTGTGTCAAAGCAGCTTTACAGTATTAAATAGGAAATGGTGTCAGTAATGCAAAATGTTTTTTAAAAAATACATCACAAAATTCTGCAAGGACTGGCAAGCTAAACTGCCTTCATGGTATAGACCCCAGTTCTCTTGGGTTAAGCTGTGTTTGATAAATGGTATAATAAGAGATTGCATATAGGATTCTAGCATTCATGTTGTTTGTTTTGATGCTTTAATGCTTTCATGTTGGTTTGATGTCTGTTGCTTTGTGCTATTATACATTATACTGGGGTTAACTTGTATTTTTTTTTCACTTTAGATCTGAAGACACTGAAAGAGGAGAGTCAAGAGCAGAATGAACTGGAAGAGAAACAGTACCTGAAACCTGATTTCATTATTGAAGAAAAAAAAGAGACTGAAAAAACTTCATCACAAAAAAGAACTCTAAATAGAGAATCTACCAGATGTTACACTTGCTGTCAGTGTGGAAAGACTTTCAATCAAAAACAAAACCTCACTGTTCACATGAGAACTCACACTGGAGAGAAACCTTATACCTGCCAGCAGTGTGGAAAAAGTTTCACTCAAAAAGGAAACCTTAAAGTCCACATGAATATTCACACCGGAGAGAATGCTTTCACCTGCCAACAGTGTGGGAAAAGTTTCACTCAAAAAGGAGCCCTTATAAGGCACATGAGAATTCACACCGGAGAGAAGCCTTACACATGTGAACAGTGTGGAAAGAGCTTCACAACAGAACTAAACCTTAGGTATCACATGAACGTACACACCGGAGATAAGCCGTTTACATGTGATCAGTGTGGAAAGAAATTCAAACGTAAAGTATCCCTTACATGCCATATGGGAGTTCACTCAAAAGAGAACCGTTTTAAATGTCATGAGTGTGGAAAGAGTTTCAGTCATAAAGTAAACCTCAAGAATCACATGAGACTTCACACTGGAGAGAAGCCTTACACATGCATTCAGTGTGGAATGAATTTCAGATATAAAGCAGCCATTAATGCCCACATGACAACTCACACTGGAAAGAGTCCTTACAGCTGCAAACAGTGTGGGAAGAGCTTCACACGAGAACTAAACCTTAAGTATCACATGAATATTCACACTGGAGAGAAGCCGTTCACATGTGATGAGTGTGGAAAGAGTTTCAGACGTAAAGTAACCCTTAGTCAGCACATAAGGATTCACTCAAGAGAAAACTGTTTTATATGTGATCGGTGTGGAAAAAGTTACACAAGCATGAAACGCCTAAACAAGCATGTAGTAATTCATTCTGGAGAGAAAGTTTTTAAATGCCAGCAGTGTGGAAAAAATTTCAGTCATAAAATAAGCCTTAAGGCTCACATGAGACTTCACACTGGAGAGAAACCTTATGCATGCCCTAAATGCGGAATGCGTTTCACTTATAAACCATCCCTTGATTTACACTTGAGAGATCACACTGGAGAAAGACCTTACATATGCAAACAGTGTGGAAAGAGCTTCACACAAAAAGGAAATCTGAAGACTCACATGATAATTCACACCGGAGAGAGGCCTTTCAAATGCCAGGACTGTGGAAGGTGTTTCAATCGTAAAGTGATCCTTAAGACTCACATGAGAATTCACACTGGAGAGAAGCCTTACTCGTGCCCTCAATGTAAAATGCGTTTCACATATCAAGGAGACCTGAAACGGCATTTGCAAGTGCATTCTGGAAAAAAACTGCAGTGTTCTAAGCGTGACAAAAAATTAACGAAAAGTAGCAATTTAAAAAAACAAGTGTGCGTGCAATCTGGGGAAAGACAATTTACTTGTGATCAATGTCATAAAAAATTTCTTTTGCCATTACACTTAAAGATACACCTGAAAAGTCACACGGATGCGAGACGCTATTTGTGTTCCGTGTGTGGTAAGAGGTTTAAATGGCTCGGCAGTTTTAAATGGCACCAGAAAATACGGATCTGTCTGAAATTAAAGCTTCGCTCATACCGTAGCTGAATATGGGCTAAATTTGATAGTCATTTTATCTATACACTTTCAATTTAGATTTTCTTTTCTTTTCTTTTCTCCTCTGATGGAGTCGACATCTGACCATCTCAATTTGCACTACTGAGCAGTTTCAGTAAATGCTCTCTAATTTCACTTGTATAGGGTGGAATCCATTTCATGTTTTGATACATTGGGATTAAAATATTAGTAAAATAAGACTTCCGTCTTGCTGTGAAATGCTACAATGTCATCGAAAGTTTGTC
Source organism: Labeo catla (assembly GCA_012976165.1). Classification (NCBI taxonomy): domain Eukaryota; kingdom Metazoa; phylum Chordata; class Actinopteri; order Cypriniformes; family Cyprinidae; genus Labeo; species Labeo catla. The sequence goes on from VONZ01002286.1 coordinate 48,561, forward strand.
AATAAAAGGATATAAACAGTGTTGGGCATATTACTTTAAAAAACTAATTAGTTGTAGTTACTAGTTACTTCTCACAAATTTAGTTAGTAACTGAGTTACATTATTATAAAAGTAACTAATTACCAGGGAAAGTAACTATTGTATTACTTTAAAAAAAAAAAGTTTAAATATGTAAAATAATTTGGATGCCCCCAATATTAAATATTAAATGAACAAAATTTAAATTAAATGAATGAAATATTTAGTTTACTCACCAGATATATAAAGCTTAATGGCACAGTTTGTTAAATATCTGAATGTACACTTAGCATCAGTCAGTCAAGCATTGTAATATGACATTATGATAATTTAGCATTACACTTTAGTAATTAGAACTGTAGAATAACCATGCATGAATGCATATTTGTCATATTGACTGAATTTAGGACTGGTGGTGGTGCTTAAGATATTTGTAATTTAGTGTTTCTATAAAAAAGGGGGAAAAACTAAAAATAAAACTGAAAAGATAACAAAACTACTACGAATTCTACTACTAATAACAACATAAAACACTATGGATTAATGAGCTGCTAGGTTCATGAATATTAATTATGTTGTCTGCGTTCGCTCAAACCGATTTGCTGAAATCGAAACGGGCTATAATAGGTGAGCGCCAGCCAATGAGATTTCCCTTTGCGCATTAGTTCCGCCTACTAAGGGAGAAACCGGCAGTTCTTGAAAGCTTAAGAATTCCAAAGAAACTCTGCTATTTTGACAGGAAAATACAGCATAATGACAGATAATTGTGCATGGTATACAAGACTCTCTCGCTCTGTATGTTTCTTTGCGTCTGTATATAACAAAGTGGCATCATGTGCCTTTAAGCTAGAGTTTACGGTTTGTCAAATACAGTTACACTGCGCATCCATTCAGATAAACTGAAAATAAAATTATATTTATAACGCCTTTATTCCCATCACTGGATATAAACTGAATGAAATAAACATCAAACTGCACTATTTGATCTTTAGTAAGACACACAAGCAAGTGCACAGGTAAACATGTTTTCAGTCTGCACTTCAAAGGGGTACATCAGATGCCCATTTTCCAAAAGTTGGTATGGTTCTTTAGGGTCTTCATGAAATGTTTGTAACATACTTTGGTTGAAATTCCTCAATGGTTATGTAAAACAACACCATTTTTACCTCGCGAAAAACAGCTCTGTTCACAGCGAGTTGTTCGTTGCATGCCTTTTTAAAAGATAATGAGCGTGTCGACACAAGATAAATGAATTTCTGCCATGTACTCCATATATGGATCAGAGAAGGTCTTATTCAAATAGCTAGCTATCTACATAGAAACTGCCCACCAATTAAAACAGCTCACTGGATATCACAGTTTCAGACCCTGACAGCCCACAACAAACTGGCTACACATTTTCTTTTCAGCTTTTCTGCGCTGGCAAACGTACCAGAAACCTAACTAAATGCACAAAAAGCTTAAAAAAAATGATCCAATGTCACCTTTAATATGGATACTGTTGGGGCTCATCTTGTGACATGTGGAGGCTGGTTCCAGCTGTGGGTTGTGTAACAGCTAAACATTCTAGCAGCTGCACTGCTAATCTTAGAAGTTTCTTAGTTTATTTGGCAATGTTCAGACTGCAGGCAAATGGCATGATTTGTTTTCCAAATCAGATCTTTTTAGGCAGACTGTCTACAGCAGTGGTTTCAAACTCAATTCCTGGAGGGCCACAGCTCTGCAGAGTTTAGCTCCAACCAACTCCAACTCACACCTGCTTAATACTTTCTAGTAATCCTGAAGACCTTGATTATTTGGATCAGGTGTATTTGATTAGGGTTGGAGCAAAACTGTGCAGAGCTGTGGCCCTCCAGGAATTGAGTTTAAGACCAGTGGTCTACACCAGTGGTTTTCAAACCGGTCCTGTGAGCACCCCCAACAAGTCATCGGATGCCCATTTTCCACAAGTTAATAAGATTATTTTATTTTGGGTCTTAATGAAAAGTATATAATATATTTTGGTTAAAAATTCTCAACGGTAGTGTAAAACAACACCCTTTTTACCTTGCCAATATCATCCCATTCTGGTCGAGGCTGCTTTAAATGCAAATGAGCTCTGCTCGCCCCGCCCCTCTCTTCTCTCTGTGGATTCACGAGCCTGTTTACTTTAGCCAAATTTAGCCACTAAACTTGCTAACTAGCACATTATTAGGAAAGGCGATCGCAAAGATTCATAAAAAAAAAAAACCCTTATACTCACTTCTGCTGTAAGTGAAGCTGGATCACAAATGATTCGTGCGAATATATACGGATATATGTAGATCGGGAGGTGCATTCCCATCACAAACAAAGGTAATCCACTGCATCTTCAGCAGCTCAGATGTCGGGAGTAAATGACGACCACTACGTTCATTATTACATCCAGCAACACAACACCTCAATCGCTCAATTCTTGTCTAACTCCCTTCCTTGCCCCGGCATCAAAACATGGAGGTTGGACTGTTACAACTGGTCTCAGGTAAGACACTCATGTCAATCAACTATCGTGGGAGCGGCCTCTGTGGGTGTGACGCAACAATGACAGGCATCTGAGAATGGCTGGATTTGAAAAAGGGGATATTATTTTTACAGATTAATTAAAAACCACTGCATGGATTTTTACAATTACAGGGTAGATTTGTACATACACTGCCAACAGACATTAATGTTCAAACAGCATGTAAAAGTGAACTTAGCATCCGATGACCCCTCTAAGAGTGATGCAAAAGACAATTCGAAGTCTGATTTGAGCATCTAGACTGTGATACATCTATAAAAATCACAATTTTCAGTCCTCAAATTGTATTGATGGATATTTTACAGCAACTTCAATGCAGGTTGTTATGCAAGAAGATGTTGGCAAGTGTCTTTATACTGGGTAATACCCATCTCCTTCAGTTTGGCTCAGACCATTGCTGTCTCTCTGCATAAGAACCCAACAGCCTAGAAAAGTCTTTCATTAAAGAGGATTTACAATTTATGTTTAAAAAACAACTTCAACAGTGAGAGAAATATGACTGCATTGTGTTTGATTGGTAAAATTGCTGCATTACATTATTAAAGGAGAAGTCTACTTCCAGAAATTTACAGATAATTTACTCATCCCCTTGTCATCCAAGATGTTCATGTCTTTCTTTCTTTAGACAATAAGAAATTATGTTTCGAGGAAAATGTTCCCAAATTTTTCTCCATATAGTGGACTTCAATGGTGCTTCAATGGAGTTTGAACTTCCAAATGCAGTTGAAATGCTGCTTCAAATGTCTCTAAACGATCCCAGCCGAGGATGAAGGGTCTTATCTAGCAAATCGATTGGTATTTTTGAAACAAATTGACAGTTTATGTACTTTTTAACCTCAAACGCTCATCTTGTCTAAGTCTGTGTAAACTCTGTTTTTTTCTGGTTCAATACGGTCAACACAGTTAGGGTATGTCAAAAAACTCCCATCTTGAAACTTCAAAATCGTCCTACATCGCTGCAGAAGTACCGACCCAGTGTTTACAAAGTGAACATGCAAAGAAGATCAAACGCCCTTTAAACAGCAATGTAGGACAATTGACAATGAAGAAGAAAACGAGATGGGAGTTTTTCAACATACCCTAAATGGCTCTGGATCCGGTTGTGTTGAGACCCCAATGGGCTCCGCTCTGTATTTCTGAAATGTTTTTTTTTTAGTCTAACTTGTAAGATTGTGCTAATGTTGTGCTGCTTAGCATTGATGATTGTATTTGACAAGGCCAACATGCAGTTGTTGCATTTAACTATCCATGATACACATTAGGTTTGGCAAATAAATGTGCATATAAGAAATATGAATTTGTTAGCCAAACCCTTTATATGGAAAATATTTTTTAAGTACACACTGAGATTTAAGAGGCTAATATTGTTCTCATTGTTTCCTGATGTGGCTTATGGTCTCATAACATGCAGGTAAATTGAATTTTTTTTTTCATTGTTTTATTTTAATTAAACAATATCTTACGGTGTAACGCCACGCCAGCAGAGGGAGCCCACTGACTGACTGTTGCTGCTCCCTCTGCTGCTTCGTTTGTTACTTCCTGTTTGGTGGCCATAAAAGGAAGACATTTTCAAACAGGAAGCTGCGAAGTAGTGTTTTGCTCTTGCGGACTCTACCAAGTGTTTATCCCTGTTTTCATCGTTGCCACGGTTTTGTTTTATTATCATAGTTTTGCTTTTGTTTCTCCATAGTTCTGTCTAGTTTTTGCCATCGTTCCTTGCCTTGTTTGTTTGTTACTTTCTGGACTGCTCTCTCTGGTTTTTGGACTCTGCCTGTTTTGTGGATCACGATATTGTTCTGCCTTTGTCACTCTGTTTGTCTGGGTACTGACCCTGCCTGTCTGACTACGATCTGTAAATAAAAGCTCGCACTTGGATCTTACACGCTTCCTACGAGTCCTGCTTGTTACAGAATACTTCGCCTACCAAAGATCCAGCGGCTTCTACACAGATCACACCATGGACCCAGCATCACGCCTCGTTCGACTCCGCCAAAGTAACCGGCCAATTGAACAATATGTTATGGACTTTTGTGAGCTCTGTCACTTGGTGGATTTTCAAGACAGCTTTCTTAAGGACATTTTCTTTTTTGGTTTGGACAAGGACATTTCAGTTAAACTGCCAAGACATCACCACCACTGGTCATTAATCCGTTATATTGACTATGCTCTGTTGCTGGCTGGATCGGCAATTACTGTAGGGATCGCCGATGATCAATCTTACCATCCTCCTATACCAGCCACACCTAAATGCTCATATGTCATGTCCGGTATTGTCACTATCATGCCAGAGCCTTCTCATACCAAGTCTGCCAAGCCACAGCCTGCTCACGTCACGTCTGCCAAGCCACAGCCTGCTCACGTCACGTCTGCCAAACCACAGCCTGCTCACGTCACGTCTGCCAAGCCACAGCCTGTTCACGTCACGTCTGCCGCTCCAGAGTCTGCACCTGTCATGGCCGCCCTCCTACAACCAGCTCACAAGATGGCTGCTATCTCCAAGCCAGTCCACAAGATGGCTGCTATCTCCAAGCCAGTCCACAAGATGGCCGCCATCCCAGAGCCAGTCCACAAGATGGCCGCCATCCCCAAGCCAGTTCACAAGACGGCCGCCATCACCAAGCCTGTTCACAAAATGGCTGCCCCGTCTGAGCCTCATCAAGTCAGAATCATCTCATCCAAATCTCATCTCACCATGTCTGCTGCACCCAAATCAAATCAAGTGATGCCTGATCCTCCGGTGTCAAGTCAAGTCAGGGCTACACTTTCTGTACCAAGTCAAGATACAGCTGTTCTCCTTGAGCCAAGCCAAGATACAGCTGTTCTCCATGAGTCAAGCCAAGATACAGCTGTTCTCCACGAGCCAAGCCAAGATACAGCTGTTCTCCACGAGTCAACACAGCTGTTGTTCTCCATGAATCAAGCAAGTCACAGCTGTTGCCCCACGAGCAAGCCAAGTCACAGCTGTGTTCCACGAGCCAAGCCAAGATACAGCTGTTGTTCTCCATGAGTCAAGCAAGGACACAGTTGTTCCCCATGAATCAAGCCAAGTCACAGCTGTGTTCCACGAGCCAAGCCAAGATACAGCTGTTCCCCACGAGTCAAGCCAAGTCACAGCTGTTCCCCACGATTCAAGCCAAGTCACAGCTGTGCCCCATGAGTCAAGCCAAGTCACAGCTGTTTCCCCACGAAGTCGCTTTTTCAAGTCACAGCTGTTCCCCACGAAGTCACAAGTCACAGCTGTTCCCTCATGAGTCAAGCCAAGCTACAGTTGTCCCCATGAGTCAAGGTTAAGATAGCTGTGCCCCACGAAGTCAAGCTAAGTCACAGCCGTTCCCCACGAAGTCAAGCCAAGTCGCAGCTGTTCCCCGCGGAGTCAAGTTTTCAAGTCGCAGTTGTTGTCTCCGAGTCAAGTCACGTTACAGCTGTTGCTCCTGAGTCAAGTCAAGTTACAGCTGGGTTGTCTATGTTATGTCAAACCACAGCTGATTTCCATGAGACAAGCCAAATTACAGCAGATCTTCATGAGCCAAGTCAAGTTGCTGCTGTCGTCCATGAGCCAAGCCAAGCCACGGTTGTTCTTCATGAGCCAAGTCAAGTTGCTGCTTTGTTCCTGAGCCAAACCAAGCCACAGTTGATCTTCATGAGCCAGTCCGGTTAGGCTGACCTTCATGGAGCTGTCAGGCCACAGCTGACCTTCATGAGCCAAGTCAAACCACAGCTGATCTCCCTGAGCCAAGTCAAGTCACAGCTGACCTTCACGAGCCAAGTCAAGTCACAGCTGGGCTGCATGAGCCAGGTCAAGTCATCGTTGTTCTTCACAAGTCAAGTCAAGTCACGGCAGGCCTCCCTGAGTCAAGTCAAGTCACGGCAGACCTCCATGAATCAAGTCAAGAAACGGCTGTCCTACCAGAACCTCACGTATCAGCTGAAACCCCAGAGCCCACGCTCCCAAGCCACGCAGAGCTATGGCGTTATTTTTGAGTCAAAAGTTATGAGCGTGTAAGACATGCTCACGAGCACATTATGTTATTTCACACGCGCAAAAATGAACCTTCAGCTGGCATGATAAAAGTACTTGCGCACAAATTCAACAACCGAGAGGTGTACAGGCAGCTGCGCGCGAGCGCCTGGCATACTCTCATAGGTTAGCTCTGCTTGTACAGTGGAATCCTGCTCGCGCGCAGCGGGCTTCTGCTCGCGGAGTGCTGTTTTGCTCGCGCAGTGGATTTCTCCTCGCTCAGCTGATTTCTGCTCCCTCGAGTCTAGATGACTTTTGACAATTTGGGGGCGGAAACCAAGGAGGGCACTGACTCTCTTATGATTGGTCACTTTCATCGTAATCACACCCACAGGGACATCCTTGTACCTTGATTGACAGCTCTCATTACAGGAAGCACGGAGTCAAAGTATCTGACGGAGTTCAGTCATTCAGTTAACACTGCACAGTGGACGGAATGGCGGCGACACCTGAAGATGTAGGCGTAAGTGATATTGATATATGATGGGGGCTGTGTGTTTGACAATGTAGCAATTTAATCTGAAATTTGTTTGGAACATGTAAGTAGCTGACATAAGCTAATCAACCTTAACTAGCAAGTTTTAGGCTAGCAAACTCAGCAGGGGCTAACGTTAGGTGTCTCTCAGCAAACTAGCGTTTTAGTCAGTGCTGCATGTGTAAAAGAAAACGTAAAGTATGGCCAGTGGTTCCCAAACTTTTCATGGCAAGTGTTTTAGTTGAACTAGTGACCATGTACAGTACCAGTCAAAAGTTTGGAAACATTACTATTTTTAATGTTTTTGAAAGAAGTCTCTTATGCTCATCTGATTTATGATCAATGTTGGAAACAGTTGTGCTGCTTAATATTTTTTTTTTATAACCTGAGATACTTTTTTCAGGATTATTTGATGAATAAAAAGTTAAAAAGAACTGTATTTATTTAGAATAGAAATCTTTTGTAACAATATACACTACCGTTCAAAAGTTTGGGAACAATAACTTTTTTTTTTAAGAAATTAGTACTTTAATTCAACAAGGATGCGTTAAATTGATAAAAGGTGATGGTAACGATGTATATTGTTAGAAATGTTTTTATTTTGAATAAATGCTGTTTTTATGAATAAATGCTGTTAACGTTTTACTCATCAATGAATCCTGAAAAAAGTATTCCAAAAAAATATATTAAACAGCACAACTGTTTCCATCATTGATAATAACTGAGTATCAAATCAGCATATTAGAATGATTTCTGAAGGATCATAAGACACCAAAGACTGGAGTACTTGCTGATGAAAATTCAGCTTTGCATCACAAAAATAAATAACATTTTAAAATATATTAAAAAAGAGAACCATTATTTTAAATTGTAATAATATTTCATAATATTACTGTTTTTTTTTTTTTGTTTTGTTTTGTTTTTTTAACTGCAGGCTTGATGAGCATAAGAGACTTCTTTCAAAAACATTAAAAATAGTAATGTTTCCAAACTTTTGACTGGTACTGTACATGGTCACTAGTTCAACTAAAACACTTGCCATGAAAAGTTTGGGAACCACTGGCCATACTTTACGTTTTCTTTTACACATGCAGCACTGACTAAAACGCTAGTTTGCTGAGAGACACCTAACGTTAGCCCCTGCTGAGTTTGCTAGCCTAAAACTTGCTAGTTAAGGTTGATTAGCTTTGTCAGCTACTTACATGTTCCAAACAAATTTCAGATTAAATTGCTACATTGTCAAACACACAGCCCCCATCATATATCAATATCACTTACGCCTACATCTTTGGGTGTCGCCGCCATTCCGTCCACTGTGCAGTGTTCACTGAATGACTGAACTCCGTCAGATACTTTGACTCCGTGCTTCCTGTAATGAGAGCTGTCAATCAAGGTACAATGATGTCCCTGTGGGTGTGATTACGATGAAAGTGACCAATCATAAGAGAGTCAGTGCCCTCCTTGGTTTCTGCCCCCAAATTGTCAAAAGTCATCTAGACTCGAGGGAGCAGAAATCAGCTGAGCGAGGAGAAATCCACTGCGCGAGCAAAACAGCACTCCGCGAGCAGAAGCCCGCTGCGCGCGAGCAGGATTCCACTGTACAAGCAGAGTTAACCTATGAGAGTATGCCAGGCGCTCGCGCGCAGCTGCCTGTACACCTCTCGGTTGTTGAATTTGTGCGCGAGTACTTTTATCATGCCAGCTGAAGGTTCATTTTTGCGCGTGTGAAATAACATAATGTGCTCGTGAGCATGTCTTACACGCTCATAACTTTTGACTCAAAAATAACGCCATACAGAGCCCACACTCCCAAGCCATAAGTCCATAGCATCCACACCCTCAAGGTCAACAGACACCCCACTATCTACTGTGCTGCCTGTAATGGCCGTCGCCATTTTCAGTGTGTGGGCTGCACACTGTGCTCTAGAGGCCTCATCTGTCCACGAATCTGCTCCAGAGGCTTCGTCTGTCCATGAGTCTGCTCCAGAGGCCTCGTCTGTCCACGAGTCTGCTCCAGAGGCCTCGTCTGTCCACGAATCTGCTCCAGAGGCCTTGCCTGACTGCGAGTCTGCCCCAGAGGTCTCATCTGACCACAAGTCTGCTCCTGAGGACTCGTTTGTCCACAAGTTCGTGCCTATATCTCCTGAGGTGTCAGCATACGCTGTAGAACCTCCTAAGGAGGTGGCGCCCATTTATGAACTCACTGCCACGTCTGCCCTAGTATTGACGCCTATGCCTCCAGAGGTGTCAGCTTATGCTGTGGATCCTCCAATGGGGGCGGCGTCCTCCTATTAGCTCTCTCTCTGTCCTGTCACGACCAAGGAGGCCTATCACGAACCCTCTGCCTGTCATGTCACGGTCAAGAAGGCCTATCATGAAAACTCCGCCTGTCATGTCACAGCCAAGAAGGCCTATTATGAACTCTCTGCCTGTCATGCCACGGCCAAGGAAATCGTCCGTGAACACACCGCTCTGCTATGGATGTCACTAGTTTCACTGTGGATATCTCTGCTCCTGTCTGCTCTGCCTGCTCTGCCTGCCCTGCCTGCCCCGCAATGGCTCCCGGTTCTGCCTGCTCTGCCTGCCTCGCCATGGCTTCCTGTTCTGTCTGCTCTGCCTGCCTCGCCATGGCTCCCTGCTCTGCCTACTCCACCATGGCTTCCTACTCTGCTACTGCACCACGGCCCAGGCCCTCCAGTGTTCCACTGTCTGCCATTGCTCCACGGCACTGGTCCTCCAAGGTTCCACTGTCTGCCACAGCTCCACAGTCCAGGTCCTCCAGGGTTCCACTGTCTGCCACTGATCCACGGTCCAGGTCCTCCAGTGCTTCACTGTCTGTCACTGCTCCATGGTCCAGTTCCTCCAGTGCTTCACTGTCTG
>VONZ01002287.1:0-15000 GCA_012976165.1 Labeo catla
AGAATATTTAGTTTCTGGCAACTGTGAGACATAAATTCCCAATTAACTCAAATCAATCCAATCAATATAAATTGAGATTTTATATCTTGCAATTCTGAATTATTTTCCTCAGAATTTTGAGTTTCTCACGATTGCGGGGTATAAACTGGAAATAAACTTGAACCAATCCAATCAACAGCAATTGTGAGTTTGCATCTTACAGTTTTGACTTTTTTCCTAAGTATTCTGATTTACATCTAGCAGTTATTTTGTTTCCATCACAAATTTTTCTTTTTCTTTTTTTTTTTTTTTTCTAAAAGGAAAGCACTTAGGATTTTTTAATCTCAGAATTCTGACTTTTTTCTCACAGTTCTGGGTTTATATCTTATAATTCTTACTTTTCTTCTCAGAATTGCTAGTTATGAACTTGCAAGTTAACATGCCACAAGTCCACAAGAAGGAAAAAAGTCTGAATTGTTAGATAAAATGTCAATATTTATTTTTGACTTTTTTTAAAATTCCGCAGCGGAAGCAAGCTTTCATACATCTGGGACATCAAAGTCCTGAATCAAGTAACTTCACTTGTTTTTCATCAGAAAATATGCTCATTCGACCCTTAAAGTGCTCAGATGTGTGTGACACGATACGCACACTGCTCAGCTCCATTAGCGTGCGTGTGATCGCTCAGGCTCTTTGTTTCCCATAGATTAGCGTTTAACAAGGTTGCACTAGAAATGAATCAACACTGACCTTGAAGTGAACCGATCCAATCAGCAGCTCATTAATCTGAGTAGCTCTCTACTTTAACTTTGCCTGACTAAACCACACGACACCTTGTCAATGCAACCATGATCCTGCAAAAAATAATTGCCTTGACAATCGTCTGAGAAGTCGTGCCCCCAGCGACTCTTTGACTTTATCGTTTCATTTCTACAGTTTTATCAAGCACACAAATGATCACAGTTATGTAAGACAAACGTTCTAACTGTATAAAACCGCAACCATCTCCTCTCTCATTAGTGTAAGACCTATATCAGTGCTCCAAATGCTCTAATTTTTCTTTGTATTGCATCAGATCCTATTTTCAAGTAGTTTTGACATTTAACAAGATGATCTGGTGTGCATATATATATATATAGATATAGATATAGATATAGATATGAGTATTTCAATCAGATGAGTTGATGATTCTCACCTTTATATGAAGTGTAGTCTTTCTTGAGGCCTTCACTGATGTCAGAATCACTGTCATTAACATCACTGTCTCCTTTTCCGCTGTCTTTACCGCTGATTTGCGGATCTCTGACTGCAATGGTCATCATGGAGTTTCCTTTCCATACCGTGATGGGTCGAGCATTGTCTTTACCATAACCAGGCAAAGTGGAATATCCCTGTGAAAACACAAGAACAAAAGCTCATCATCTGGAATGACATGAGGGTGAGTAAACAGTGACAGATTTTTCATCTGTTAATGAACTATTATACCTCTGTTACTGTCTTCCAGGGCTTTTGTGTTCAGTCTGCACTATTTTTTGTTGGTATACTGTACATACACAGGCATCACACAGATGTCTTTGACTGTTGCATTGCTTTGCACGCTTGTTTTATTTCTGCATGCCGTGCCATGAACCTATTTATTTTAAAGACAAATAACAGGTGCATTTTGAAAAACACATTCTTTACCACTTCTGCTGCACTCCTTCTAGCTGTTTTTGCATTTTTTAAGACAAGTTAAAATCAGCTCTTGCAACACCTCTCATGACCTCTGTAATCCATCACATTGCTTTATGCTACTTTTTTATTTTCGGTCTGTTTACTTATGTTTTTTTTTGGTCATTAAGTCACTTCTTAGAGCATTTTTAATGAGTTCTGCTGTAATTTTCAATTCTGTTAGATTCCATTGGGCTACTTTTAGCTGTTTTTGATGCAATGATGCATTGTTTCACATCTGTGTTTTTTAGTGTTTCATACAGTGTTTCATATGTTCTTAAGGCAACTTGTCATGTTAAAAACTGACTGACCTATTTTCTATTCTATTCCTTTGTATCAGTCTCCTTTATTTTTATTTTATTTATTTGTTTTTATTTTGGCATGTTTTGATGTGCATCAGACAGACATTTTTGGCTATTGCATCACATTTTTGCTTTGTTTTGTTTTTTTGTTTTTTACAACGTGAGTATTGCATTTTTAACTTGGCTTGTCAATTTAAGCAATTGAATTCAGTGTTATTTTAATATAATTATGATGCTATTATAGTTTTTATTAATATTTTGAATCAGTTTTCATTTTTATATGTTGTTTTAATTTTAATCTTAGATAAAGTTTTAGTCATTTTTGTGTGTTTTTGTCATAATTGTGACCTTGGGCCACAAAACCAGTTGTAAGTAGCATGGGTATATTTGTAGCATTAGCCAACAATACATTGTATGGGTCAAAATAATTGATTTTTCTTTTATGCCAAAAATCATTAGGATATTAAGTAAAGTTCATATTCCATGAAGATATTTGTGACCCTGGACCACAAAATCAGTCTTAAGTCGCTGGAGTATATTTGTAGCAATAGCCAAAAATACATTGTGTGGGTCAAAATTATTGATTTTTATTTTATCCCAAAAATCATTAAGATATTAAGTGAAGTTCATGTTCCATGAAGATATTTTGAAAATTTCTCACTGTAAATATATAAAAATGTAATTTTTGATTAATAATATGCATTGCTAAGAACTTCATTTTGACAACTTTAAAGGTGATTTTCTAAATATTTTAATTTTTTTGCACCCTCAGATTGTCATATAGTTGTATCTCGACCAAATATTATCCTATCCTAACAAACCATACATCAATGGAAAGCTTATTTATTCAGCTTTCAGATGATGTATTAATCTCAGTTTTGAAAAATTGACCCTTATGACTGATTTTGTGGTCCAGGGTCACATTTAGTAAATTTCCTACTGTAAATATATTAAAATAAAATCTTTGATTAGTAATATGCATTGCTAAGAACTTTATATGGACAACTTTAAAGGTGATTTTCTCAATATTTAGATTTTTTTGCACCCTCAGTCACATTTTATGTTTTTTGTTTATACATGTATATAGGTATATGTATATATGTATGTGTGCGTGTGTGTGTGTGTATATATATATATATATATATATATATATATATATATATTATTTTTAGTTATTTTAGTACATCGTGTTAAATTAAAATGAAAAAAAAAAGATCTTTTTGCACTTTTACATTTATTTTATTTTGTTTTATGTATTATTTTATTTGATTTATTATTTGATTTTATTTTAAGGAACAGAAATACTTTTTTATGGTTTTAGTTTTTAGTATAACTATAATAACCCTAAATTAGAAAATAATATTTATTCTAATCTTTCAGTTCTATTGTAATCATTTTTGCTATTTTTCACCATTTTATTTATTGTTGCAAACGTATCAGATGGATGTTTTTGAGCGTTGCATTGCATCTCACTGTTGCATCAGCATTTTTTTTATTTTTGATTTTGTGCATAAATATGTGACCCTGGACCACAAAACCAGTCATAAGAGATTTATACATCATCTGAAAGCTGAATAAATGAGCTTTCACTGATGTATGGTTTGTTAGGATAGGAAAATTGTCCGATATACAACTATTTGAATATCTGGAATCTGATGGTGCAAAAAAAAAAAAAGTCAAAATATTGAGAAAATCGCCTTTAAAGTTGTCCAAATGAAGTTCTTAGCTATGCATATTACTAATCAAAAACATGATCTTTACTTAATATCCCAATGATTTTTGGCATAAAAGAAAAATTTATCATTTTGACCCATACAATGTTTTTTTGGCTGTTGCTATAAATATACCCGTGCTACTTATGACTGGTTTTGTGGTCCAGGGTCACTTCTTTGTTCACTGCATTGTGCAAAGTTAACATTTTAAAAAATGTTTCTCCCATTCCATTGCATTCCATATGCACTGTTTTGCACTGGCCTGTACACATGCATCAGACGAACGTCATTGGCTTTCACATCTTGCGTCATTAGCATTGCATTTTGTTCAGCTGCGCTCCGCTGAGCTGTTTTTGAATGCATGTCCTGTGTGAACGGCCCTCAAACACACAGACACTGAAAGAAACAGTCACCACTTACATCTATTTCCCCCGCCACACTCCTATATTTGCTCTTGAAGGTCTGAGGGGTTTCGTTAAAAACTTCAGCCGTCGCCTGCACGCTGTTGTGTAGCTTCTCAGGCGTGCCGATGACAGTCGTAGAGTGAAACGCGTGCGTGTCGAACACATTGGCGGTCTGGTTGGAGATCATCGACAAGGCGTTCTGCTCTTTAGCGTAAGGAATATCCACGGCGTCAGGGAGGTTAGCTTGTCTCTTCTGAGCGCCTTTGCGACTTTTGCATAGTATGTATGATAAAATAGCCAAAAATAGTAGCGAGGAACTTGTCAAAGCCAAAATTAAAATAAGCGTCCATTGTTTTGGTTCACTATCCTCTCTTTCGTCGTAAAAATTGCCGTTTGAAGGCGCAGACTCGGTTAGGCTAAAATGAATCGTAGCCGTCGAGGTTAACGACGGGTGGCCGTTGTCGTTAACCGTCACTAGGACTTTCCACAAGTCGTACTCGTCGTATGCGATTTTCCGATTGATATATATTTCTCCCGTGTTCGGATCGATGGCGAAACCCAAATCGCCTCCGTCGTAGAGTTTGTAAGTGAGCTCCGCGTTCAGACCGGCGTCTGAATCTTTCGCCGCGATTCGGGTCACGATATAACCGGGCGGCGCATCTCGGGGAAGCTGGATTTCGGCAGAGCCGTTAACAAGCATCGGTTGTGTTATCGAAGGTGCGTTGTCGTTTTGATCAACTACGTTGATAATCAATACAGCGTTGTTGTGAAGTTGCGGCCATCCTCGGTCGCTAGCCTGTACGCGAAGATCTAGCCGCTTCGTAACTTCGTAATTAAAACTTTGCAAGGCGTAAACATTCCCAGCTTGATTCATAATAGCAAATCTGGAGACGCTGTTGGTGTCCGAATCAAAAAGCTCGTAGGTTATTTCCCCGTTAAGCCCCGAATCCTGATCGCTGGCTAGGATGGTGGTGATGTAGGTACCTGGAAGTTGATTTTCCTCAATGAAGCCTTCGTATATCTTAGCGCTGAATGTCGGCGCATTATCGTTGACGTCCGTAAGTCGTATCAAGTAATTAGTGACGGTGCGTAACGGCGGTACACCGAAGTCCTCAGCCACCACGGTTAAATTATACTCCGCAATCTTCTCTCTATCCAACGGTGCCATCGTGACTATCGTGTAGCTTCCTTCATATGCTCTTTTAAGCCGGAAGTTTCCATGTCCGCCGTTGAGAGTGCAGCTCACTTGGCCGTTCGCTCCAGTGTCCTTGTCTTTGATGCTGATTAAAGCCACCAGGATGTCTGGACCTGTAGCTTCGCTAACATGCGCAACGCCATCTGTTACTGACGTGATGGATGTGATGATGATTTCAGGCGGGTTGTCGTTCACATCTCTGATGTTGATGATGATTTTGCACATTGAGGGCACCGGATTGTGCCCTAGGTCGGTGGCTTGCACGTCGATTTCATACGTGGTCTCGTCTTCGTAATCCACAGGGCTTTGCAAAGTCAAATGTCCTGTTTTGTAATCCAGTTTAAACAGCTGCCTGATCTTTGTTGTGACTTGTTTGCCAAATTCATAAACGACCTGTCCATTGAGACCTTCGTCTGGATCGACGGCGTTTAAGTCCAGTAATAATGAATCAACAGGAGTGTCCTCTGGCACATCCACAGAGTAATGGCTGTGGTCAAACATTGGGCTGTTGTCATTAGCATCCTTCACTTTGACCGTGACATTAGTGGCACCGCTTTTCGCCGGATGCCCGCCGTCTGCCGCCACAAGTTTGAGCGCGAAAAAAGCGCGGGCTTCGCGGTCAAGCTCTTTGACGAGCACCAGCTCCGCATATTTAACCCCATCCACTCGCGTAATGACATCGATGCTAAAGTGAGTGTTCTCGCTAAGATGGTACGTTTGGATAGAGTTAGATCCCACGTCTGCGTCCTCGGCGGCGTCCAGCGCGATACGCGTCCCGAGCGCCGCGTTCTCCGAGATCTCCACGGTGCACTCGGCGCGCGGAAACTCCGGCGAGTTGTCGTTCACGTCCAGCACTTCCACCTCGACGTGAAAGAGCTCGAACTGCTCGGCGGAGACGAAGGCGACGTCGAAAGTGATTACGCACCGCGGGTTGCGCTTGCAGATGCGTTCGCGGTCGACGCGCTCCTCCACCGTCAGCCTCCCGTCGCTTTCCCTGAATCGGATGAAGGAGCCGGTGGAGGGGCTCATGAGCTTAAACCTGATGCCGGGGAAAGTCCTGCGCGTTTTGTCCGGGGTCCAGGTTACGTTGCTGGCTAGAGTTCCGATGACCGTCGGCGGTCGAACCTCCTCGTATATCTTATACCTCACTGTTCGTTCCTCAGGAACGACCTGTGAAATGCAGACGAGCGTAACTCCAAGTATCCGCGCGAATAAAAGTCCTCGGCTCATTTTCATCACCTGTGCGCGGAGAGAGTCTCTGCGAGTCCCGCTGTTCATCAGGTTCTCTGAACTGAAGCGCAAGTCACTTGTTCTGCGTGCTGCTGCTTCTTCTCTGACCCCTCCCGCGACAGACACACACACCAATGACATTTACAATGCACACGAATGACCAATACACCTTCGCACAGGTCTGATGCATGCGCGTACCAACGCGATATTCAATGCATTATAATGGAATCGAAGAGAAAATTCAGTAGTGTAGGACTCGGGCATTGTGTGTGCGCATGGGGAGGGTGACAGGACAAAGAAAAAGACATTTCATTTTCTCTCTCCTGTTTGAACGGACAGTGAAGGACGCTGGGTTTAATGCATTTGCGGTAGAAACTTGAAATTGCTTGTTTGACTCTCCTTGTTATGAATGGAAATATTATTTCAATATATACTGACATGACCTCATTGAAGTCTATTTTTAAGAAATGACCGTTTTTGAGTGTGCACTGAATTTGCATTGTGTGAGAATGAGGAGGGTGACATTTCTGTGACCCTGGACCACAAAACCAGTCTTAAGTAGCACGGGTATATTTGTAGCAATAGGCAAAAATGCACTGTATGGGTCAAAATATTCGATTTTTCTTTCATGCCAAAAATCTGTAGTATATTAAGGGGAGACACTGTGGGCAAAAACACTGTTTTTTCATGCACCTGTCAAATTTAATATTTTGGGTGTTTTTCAAACTAGTGGGGAATAAAAACATCCAAAAAAACACTGTTAAGTGTTTCTTTTATAGCACTTTATCTATTTGTGTCGATAGATTTCAAATACAATCCATATTTTTAAAGGCAGTTTTCTCAAAATGAGTTTTTTTCTCCGACACTGAGCCGTAAATCTCTTACACAAACCAAACTTTACATTTTTATTTCCGCCTATATCCTGAAGGTTTTTACAGATTTGTTCATATATAATTTGCTTGATTATATACAACATTTTATTCCCCCCAAAATTGTGAAAACATTGTTTTCTGAAGTATTTTCTGAATAATGGAGTGACAAAAATTAGATATCCAAAATTTCCACTGTAAAGATATTTAACTCTAATATGTAAAAAATAAATGCATAAATAAACAAGAATTTTGAAACTGACTTCATCCAGTGTTTAGATTTTTGTACTAGAAATTTATGCCAATTAGCACATATATCAGTAAATAATGACTCGTTTGCATATTTAAACCTAACATTTTAGAAAACTTGTAATACAAAAAAAGTTTGCAATTATCAATCAATTATGTAATCAATCAACTGGGTAAGGTGATAACTATTAGTTAATTTTTTTAGATAATGTTCCCTGAAGATATTTTGTACATTTCCTGCTGTAAATATATCAAAACTTAATTTTTGATTAATAATATGCATTACTAAGAACTACATTTGCACAACTTTAAAAGCATTTTGATTTTTATATGCACCCTCAGATTTCAGATTTTCAAATAGTTGTATCTCGACCAAATATTGTCCTATAACAAACCATACATCAATGGGAAGCTTATTATTCAGCTTGATGTATAAATCTCAATTTCAAAAAATTTACCCTTATGACTGGTTTTGTGGTCCAGGGTCACAAATAATTTTCCCCATTTGTGACCCTGGACCACAGAACCAGTCTTAAATATCACGGGTATTTTTGTAGCAATAGCTGACAATACATTGCATGCATCAAAATGATTAATTTTTCTTTTATGCCAAAAATCATTAGGATATTAGGTAGAGATCATGTTCCATTAAGATATTTTGTAAATTTCCTACCGTAAATATATCACAACTTAATTTTTGATTAGTAATATGCATTACTAAGGACTTCATTTGCAAAGGTGATTTTCTCAATATTTTGATTTTTTGCAACCTTAGATTCCAAATAGTTGTATCTCTATCAAATATTGAAAATGAAAGCTTATTTATTCAGCTTTCAGATGTTGTATCCACAAGTTTCCGGGGGGCGCTACAGGAAAAAAGAACGTGGGAACGTATTTGTAGCAACAGCCGACAATACATTGTATGGGTCAAAATGATCCATTTTTCTTTTATGCCAAAAATCATTAGGATATTAAGTAAATATCATGTTCCATGAAGATATTTTGTAAATTTCCTACCGTAAATATATCAAAACTTAATTTTTGATTAGTAATATGCATTGCTAAGAACTTCATTTGCACAACTTTAAAGGCCATTTTCTCAGTATTTTGATTTTGTTGCACCCTCAGATTCCAGATTTTCAAATAGTTGTGTCTCTGCCAAATATTGTCATATCCTATCAAACCCTACATCAGTGGAAAGCTTATTTATTTAGCTTTCAGATTTAAAAAAAAAGTAAAAAAAAAAATGGACCCTTATGACTAGTCTTGTGGTCCAGAGTCACATTTTGTAAATTCCCTACAATATATTAAAAGTTACTTTTTTATTAGTTATATGCATTGCCAAGAACTTCGTTTGACAACTTTAAGGGTGATTTTCTCAATATTTTGATTTTTTTGCACCCTCAAATAGTTTTATCTCGACTAAATATTGTCCTGTCCTAACAAACCATACCTCAATGGAAAGCTTGCTTATTCAGCTTGATGTTTAAATCTCAATTTAAAAAAACTGACCCTCATGACTGGTTTTGTGGTGTAGGGTCACAAATCATTTTCCTCATTTGGATAGGCAGCACGTGACACTGATTTTGCCCAATGCAATATGAAGCGAAACATGCACTGTGAAACAGAAATGCATCGATGAACAATGTGGATGTAGAACTACCATTTCACTCTAATGTACAATTTTGTCACCCGTTATTGAGTCCTGTGGAGTAACTCATAAAATCTCTTTCTAAAAGTGCATCTCTAGGGATCCTTGAAAATGCGGCTCAACATGAAGTCAGATAGTTTTCCAAACTTCCAAAGTTCTGCCTCCTGCTATTCATTTAAGGTCTGTTTAACTCCCTCCACATTCATTTATTCAGTCCTGTGGTTTCGCACCTCCCAAAATAGCCGAATCCCTCTAAACTTCATCTGAAAGTACTTTAACGCATTTTCAGATTGTGTTATTATTATTTATGTGCGTCGAGTTTTCACAGCCTCATTAATTGAGAGACTACGGGGAATGTGTGCTTTATAAAAATTAATTTGTCACACTGCAGGGCTGTAGAAATGAAAGTGAAAAGTTGATTAAAAGTGGTGGGAAAATGCACTTTTCCACATCTGTCTGTCTGCCTGCCGTCCATCTCTTATCACGAATCTCTCAAAGCGTATCTGTAATGTATTCATCTTTAATCTAAATCCAAATCTCGCCCACCGGGTGAAAGTCTCCAGGCGCGAGCCTGGATTTCAGTCCGGTTGTTAAACTCTGAAAATTGCAGTCAGATGTGCGAAGTGCTTCTAAATATTTCATGAATTTATCGTACGCACCTATCAAGCGGCGCTAAAATGTATTCCAAACATTCCAGATTATATTTCGCAGAAAGCACTACATTTCTTTAAAAGTTCAGGGCAATCTTTTGTGGTTTCAAATGAATCCGAGAAGCTGAAAAGAGGGTTTTGTAGAGGGGGAAAAATGCTGTGCAACTGTTTGAGAGCAGATAGGGATTCCAAATTTATAGTCCGCTCACAGACATAATTCCATTTTTAATAGGATTCTAAATGCATTTGGTTTCAGGGGATATCTTTTGCATTTTCAAGTTTGCTAATCACATCCGTCTATGACATGCTTCGAGAAATGGCACGGAAGTCGACACATAAAACTGGGAACGGGCTTCATAAAGGTTTGAAATGGGGATCGAATTATACGCCGGCGATGCCCGCAGTTGGCTGATTAGTGTTCTCGCGGGAGATGATTTTTAAGATTCCTTCTGGACACGGCGGCGTTCCCCTCTCCTGAGCCTGGCATTGAGATTCGCAACGTTTGGGAAAAATGCCACGAGAGTTGTGTGTGCCAGTCTTCGGCGGCAGCTCTGATGATTATATTGAGAGAATGAGAGAGAGAGAATATGCCAGTGACCTTTGCCTTATCAACCGCTCCGTGTAAACATTTAGTTTAATGGCATTTCGTGCACTCGAATGCATGCATTTTCACATAATGCACTGAATGCAAGATCACGTGCCCTTTCTCCTTATGCACGCTACGAGAAAATACTATTTCAGTCTTCAAAACTTCATGCTGAATTCAATGCAGTGAATGGGTGCCGTCCAAACAGCTGATAGAAACACCACAATAATCCACAAGTAATATTTCACGCCACTCCAGACATCAGTTAATGTCTTGAGAAGACAAAATCTGTGTTTTTGTGAGAGACAAATCCATCAGGAAGACATTTTTAAACTTCAAACTATTGCTTCTGGCTAAAATACGAGTCTGTTATCCATAATAATGCTTCCTCCAGTGAAAAAGTCTATCTCCTGTTGTCTCTCACATCCACCCACATATTTGTTTAGAGCTGTTTTGGACTTTTTTGGCTTGTAAACGGTGCTTGATCTGCGCAGATTTCTCTCCTGATTTAGACCAGACCACATTTTCACTGGAGGAAGTGTTATTATAGATTATTACTACTTTCAATTAGCCTTTATTTTTATATTTTCAGTTTTCATTTTTTCTTCTAAATTTTAACATTTTTCTTTTCTTTTTTAAAAAATTCTATTTAGCCTAAATTCATTTATTTTTTATTTATGCTTTAACTTATTCAGTTGTCAAGGGACCATTTGTAATTTAATTTAAACATTTTTAATTTTAATATTTTTCTTATTTTTATTTTATTCTATTTAGCTTAAATTCATTTTTATTTTTTTATTTTAGTTGTAGTAGTTTTAGTGCTTAAACTTATTCAGTTGCCAAGACAGCATTTGTAATTTAATTTGTACATTTTTAATGTTTATATATTTTTTATTTTTATTTTTTTTATTCTTTTAGCTTTAATTTTTATTTTCTCATTTTAGTTTTATTAGTTTTAGTGCTTAAACCTATTCAGTTGCCAAGACAGCATTTGTAATTTAATTTTTTATATATATATTTTTTTTCTTCGTTTTTTTATATTTCTATTTCACTTAGATTCTTTTTTTTTCGTTTTAGTTTTATTAGTTTTAGTGCTTAGACTTATGCAGTTGCCAAGACAGCATTTGTAATAATTTTTTAAAATATTTTTTATAGTTTTTTTATATTTCTATCTATCTTAAATTAATTTCTATTTTTTAATTTTAGTTTTATTAGCTTTAGTGTTTAAACCCATTTGTAACTTAATTTTTAAAATGTAAATTTTAATATTTTTCTTAGTTTTTAAATATTTCTATTTAGCTTAAATTTATTTTTATTTTTTCATTTTAGTTGTATTAGTTCTAGTGCTTAAACTTATTCAGTTGCCAAAGCAGCATTTCTTATTTATTTATTATTATTTAAACTTTTAAAAAAAATGTTTTTAAAACGTTTTTAAGTTTAATACTTTTTAATGTTTGTTTATTTTGTTTTATTATATTACTATGATTTTATTTATTATATTTATATTTTATTTCATCACATTTAATTTATTTTTATTTTAGTTGTATTTTAGCAATTCAACATTAAAAATAAAAAATACTTATTTCACTCAGTTTTTCTATTTTTATTTTTATTTTTTAATTAAGTTTAAGTTCTTCATATAATACTTATATTTTATTTTATTCCAGCGTTAATTAACAAAAATACATTTAGGTAACAATAACATCACATTAGAGCATAACAGTCAGTTCCTGAAGTTAAAATCCCATTCACGGTCTCTATACAGAAATTATTTTATAATATGGATTTTAGACTTAGACTAAACAATGGTTTAAAGTTAAAAACGTCTTAATGATGGATTTGTTTCCTCTCAAGATGTTAACTGATGGACTGGAGTGGTGTGGATTACTTGTGGATTATTGTGATGTTTTTATCAGCTGCTTGGACTCTCATTCTGACGGCACCCATTCACATCCATTGGTGAGCAAATGATGGAATGACACATTTCTCCAAATCTGATGAAGAAACAAACTCATCTACATCTCGGATGGCCTGAGTGAATTTTCATTTCTGGGTGAATTCTTCCTTCAAGCCATGCATCTGCAGTGGCATCATATCAAATTATACAGTCTATTTAGGATTTATTAGACTCTTTTGTATCATGCTGACATATTCTGTTGCTCGTTCATACTTCAACCAGCTACCGCCTTCCCACAATGCTTCATTTCTGATTATTTTCCTGCAGGCGCTCTTTCTCTGCTTGGCCGTCTTCCATTAGCGCTAGCCTCACTGTCATCCAATACAGCCTGTGTTCATCGGGGAAAAACACCTACAAAAACATCAAGAAAAGACATCAAATGAACCAAAATCTAACCAAAGATTTATTTCATGACCTGAATTGAGCGTTTGTTTTGACAAAGTGCAGTTTTGTGTTTCCTGAATCACTGACCTTCAGTATCACATTTGCCACTTCACTTGAAGCCTTTATATACCAAGCATTGTAAAAGTATTTTTAATGCATTAATTAATGCATCTTATAATGCATTGTATGATTTCGTGAATAACTGTAACCAAAGTTATAATCCTGATCTATTCGTTGTTACACCTTTAGGAAATATAATGCATTAAAACACATGAAAACAACCCATTTTTAATGTTAGATATTATAATGCATTTTAACTTTAATTATAGTTGTTTATGAAACAGTATGATGCATCATGATGTACATTCTGAATACTTTAATAATGCATTATGCATAGGCATAAAGTGTTCATGCTTTAATAAACTAACATTGATGAGCTAACATTCAGCAATAGATTTTTTAGTTTTAGTTCATCTTTGTTGATGTTGATTAAAATGTTCGTTTGCATTAGTTAAGAGTGCAGTAATGTTTACAATTTTAAAAAGCATATTAGTAAATGTTGAGATTGATTAATAAAACAATAAATATGCATGTATTTTAGGATATATAAAACAAATATTTTATTATACCTAATAAATAAAATAATATAAAAGAAAAGAAAGATAAAAAAAGGTTGTGGAAGCATTTAAGATTAATTAACTAATGTTAACTAAAAAAAAAACCTAATTGTAAAGTGTTACCACAACAATGATAAAATAATGAAATACAAATATATATATATACTGGCTATATAATGGAAACTACACTATTATGTAGCAAAAAACCTCTTTCTTACAATACATTTACATTTACAATTTCTTACAATTATTACAGTAATAATCAATTTGCGTGCATTTGTTTAAATTCACATACAAGCCTATTACTACATAATGGTTATGTTATTATATATATATATATATTTCTACTTTTTATTATTAAACCAATTTTATATACAGGCTTTTCGCTTTAAAATAGTGCAATTTTCATTATTTATATAATGATTAAGATGATGTTTAAATGATAAAAAATATTTTTTACAACACAAATTCTACAATAATAATAATAATAAAAATAATAATAATTACATTTTGCATGTTTTAAAATCATATGTTAAACATTTCATAAAAGCCATTTAAAATATATATATATATATATATATATATTAAAAAAATAAAGACACCATTATGAAAAAAAAGTATATGAAATTTAATAATTCAATTTTTTTTGCAACAACAAAAAAACTAAATTATGTAACAAATCCTGTATATGAATATTATATATATATATATATATATATATATATATATAACAGTAATAAAGTTACATTACATTATTGCCTTATTATTATATGTAAAACTAGACCATTAAGTGACAAAAATGGCTGTATATGATTTTTTTTATACTTTTTTTTACAATAAAATATTTACATTTGCTTGCATTTTCAAAATCATATATAAAACATTTCATAAAAGCCAGTTTTTTTAATATAAAAATATTTTTACAATAAAATAACTACACCTTTATGTAAAAAAAATACTGCATATGAAATTTAATACAATTATTTTTTTACAACAAATAACTAACTACACTATTACGTAACATAAATCCTGTATATGAAAAATACAATATAATATAGATGTGTTATGTAACAAAAATTGCTGTATATGATTTTTTTAAATAGTGTTTTTCTTTATTTTTGTTTTTTTTACCATAAAAAGTAAATTTGCTTGAATTTTCAAAATCATATATAAAACATTTCATAAAAGTCTATTTGATTTTTTTATAATGTTTTTTTTTTACAATAAAATAACTACACCATTATGTAAAAAATAGTGCATATGAAATTTAATAAAATTCTTTTGCAATAATAACACCACCATTATACAACAAAAAACTGTATATGAAATGTAATAATAGAATTATTGTTTACAACAAAACATACTAGACCATTATGTAACATAAATCCTGTATATGAATTATAATATATAAAGTAATAAAATAAAAGTTACATATGAAAAAAAACAAAAAAAAACTAGACCGTTATGACAAAAATTGCTGTATATGATTTTTTTAATACATTTTT
>VONZ01002287.1:20000-58454 GCA_012976165.1 Labeo catla
GCTACTCACTATTGAATCCTTTTTTGACACTTTTAGCTCTATTGTGGGTTTTTTTGGGCAATGGTCTTAAACTTTTGATCAGCTGATGAACAGCCTGTTTGAGTTTTCTTCCATTTTCTACAAATTGCCTGCTCTCTATTTTTTGGCTCTTGCTCCTGTTTCTTCTTTTGCCATTTTGAAGCAGTACTTACAACCTGGTTATGATCCACGAGCGCAAAATGCGAATATTTCGCAGTTTCCCCTGGTCTTAAGATTTTGTTCAGGAGTGTATATATATATATATATATATATATATATTTTTTTTTTGAAAATGGAATTAAAATGAAAATGGAAAATAAAAATGAATACAAACCGAGCAAAAAAAAAAACCATTCAGAATATGAATAAAACTGTAACAGTGACCCAGCAGAGCACACAGCAACTTCTGAATGACCATCAGCGGACAAAGACACTCGTGGCCCGTGGCAAACCGTGGCCAAACCTCGACCCTTCGCTCTCATTTATCAGACCTGCGAGACTCTGTGAAGTCACACGGAGGAGGAGAAGCAGGTTGAAGCGCACGATTCGCTTTGGCTGAAACAGAAATCCTTCCCATCCGCCCCAAACCTTTGAACTGCGGGAAACAATCGGCGCGTTGGAGCCGCTCTCTCTGCGCCTCGCTAACGCTTACTCTATTAAACATTTCATGGTGTTCATTCACTGTTCCTGACACATCTGAGAGACAGAAAAGCAGAAAGGGGTATGGAAATCAAACCGTTATCTGTCGAGATTCACACAACATATTGGAAAGCGCAGGCCGCCGTTTCAAACCGCCAGACATCAGTCAGAAAGCACCAATCCAAATCTGGGTAAGCGGAATGAGACGAAATGATTAAATATGGATTAATAATCAGAAAGCACACAGACAGAGGATGAATATGACTCTAAATATGCATCAAAGGAGCCGCGTTAGTGAATATTAATGAAAGACAAGCCTTCGGCTCTCTGGAAACTCGGGAAAAAAAAACACCACAAATCAAACACTGAGACAAATACTATATTTTCCCGTTTAATAATTTTTGCATGGCGGAAGAAAACAGCCCTCTTTATCATTCGGCACGACGTACGCCCCGAATATAAATGAGCTGCTTTGGCTTTTTTAACATTCAAAGTGGTAAACAGCGAAATCCAATAAAAATCAGACCAACGTTAAGTCAAGCTGACGTTTCTCTTTAAAGGCGACTCTGAGTTTTTATGGCTGATGTCACATTAGTCTGCTGCTGCTCCTCACGTGTAAACATTTGCTCTTAGAAACACTGATATTACAACAGCTCTATTTAGATCTCAAAGCTGCTGAAGAAATTCGGACGTGTTCGAAAAACTAGAAGGAGCTCCCTACATAGGCAGCTGCCTAATAAGGGAACATTCTGACTGACTTAGAACCATTCTCATTTTAGTTACAATTTTATTCATTTCTAAAATTAACTCTGACTTAAAATAAAATAAAGGTATCCATTTACTAAAATAACAAAATAAAACTGAATTTAAAAAATGAATACAAAACTACAGACATATTTAATAATTTGTTAGTATTATTGTTAATACTATTATTCATGTTATTATTATTATTATTATTATTATTAATAATTTAGTACATATATAAACATGTTTAAAAAAATTCTAAAATGAAAATAAAAATGAATAAAAACAGATGGACGATTATTATTAACAAATAATAATAATAATAATAATAAAATCACAACAAAATGGCAAAAAAATTAGCTAATATTAAAATTAATAAAAAAATACAATTTGAAAAAAATTAAATATAATCTAACTTAATATATAATGTATAATATATAGAGGTTATATAATATAAAAAAACTAATAAAAATAGCTAGTTTTTCAAAAATAAAAAAATAAAAGTAATTTTAACTAATATATATATTTTCTATATATAGTTTCTAAAATCATTTTAATCACTGCTAAAATTTTGGTAATTTTGGTAAATTTTGTGTCAATTTCAGGGTTTTTTTTTCATTTTGAAATTGCTGATTTTATTTTAGTATTAGTTTTTTTAAAATCAGTCATTTTATTTGCTTTTTTATTTTGAATGAATCATTTTTATATTTTCTGTTTTCAATTTAATTCTAGTTACAATTTAAGTAATTTCTTTGAGCGTTTGGCAATTTAATTAGTTTTTTATTTTGAATCAGTTATTTTTTGTTTTAAATTTAATTTTAATTAAAATCTTAGTAATTTTTTGGGTGTTTCTCATTTTTATTTTATTTTTTATTTTTATTTTGAAATGGTCATATTTTCTGTTTTCAGTTTAATTTTAGTTATAATTTCTTTGTGCGTTTCTCATTTTTATTTGTTTTTCATTTAAATCAGTCGTTTCCATATTTTCTTATTGAAATTAAATTTTAGCTACAATTTTTGTATTTTTATTGTGTTTGTCATTTTTGTATTAGTTTTTTATTTTGAATTAGTAATTTTTTGTTATTTATTGTTTTCCATGTTTATTTAAAAGTTTTAGTAATTTCGAAGTTTTTTTTATATTTATTCAGTTTTTATTTTTATATTTTAATTTAAATTTAAATTTTAGTAATTTCATTCTGTTTGTCATTTTTATTTTTCAATATTCATATTCATTTCATATTTTCTTATTTATTTAGTCATTATTTTTTGTTTACAATTTATTTTAGGTACAATTTCAGTCATTTTTTTGTGCACTTTTCATTTTTATTATTATTACTTTAAATTTGTAATTAGTCATTTTTATATTTCCTGTTTTCAATTTATATATATATATATATATTCTGTTTTTAGCTAAAACTTTAGTAATTTTGTGTCAATTTATTCGTTTTTTATTTTGATAGTCATTTTCTGTTTTCAATTTAATTTTAGTTAACATTTTAATAATTTCTTTGTTTTGTAATTTTGTTTTATTATTTTTTAAATAATAATTTTAATATTTTCTGTTTTCAATTTCATTTTATTTACAATTTTAGTCATTTTTTTGTGTTTGTCATTTATATTATATTTTTTTAAAAATTTTAATTAGCCTATTTCATACTTTCTTTAATTTTACCTAAAATTTTATTTTGTTTGTAATTTTTACTTTTATTTTGAAAAAGTCATTTTCTGTTTTCAATTTAATTTTAGTTTAAATTTTAGTCATTTCTTATGTGTTTGTCATTTTTTCGTTTTTTTAAATTTTGTATTATTAGTTTTTATACTTCCTTATTTCAATTTAATTTTAGCTAAAAATTTTTGTTATTTTATTGTTTTTGTCATTTTTAGTTTTTTTTTTTTTTTTTTTTTTTTTGTTTTTTTTTAGTTTTTGTGGAAATATTTTTCTGTTTTCAATTTAAATTTAGCTACATTTTTAGTAATTTACAGGCTTCTCATTTTTTTTTTTTTTTGAATTTGGAATTATATTTTCTGTTTTCAATTTAATTTTACTTAAAATTTTAGTAATTTTGTTGTGTTTGTCATTTCTTATTAGTTTTTTGTTTCAAATGATTAATTTTTATGTTTTTGTTTTCATTTTCATTTTAAAGTTTTCGGTAATTATGTAGTATTTTTGATGTTTATTCAGTTATTATTTTTATACTTTGTTTTCATTTTAAGTTAAAATTTTAGTTATTTCATTGTGTTTTTGTTGTTTTCTATTATTTTTTTATTTTTAATTAGTAATTTTTTAAATATTTAATCTTTTTTTATTTGACCTAAAATTTTGGTAATTTTATTGTGTTAGTCTGCTGCTGCTTGTGTGTTATTTCTAGTTTTCTTTTATTATTAAATTTTTAAAAATTGTGCCACATATTTTCTGTTTTCAATTTAATATTAGCTACAGTTTAGTAATTTTGTGCTTGTCATTTTTATTATTATTATTATTATTTTTTTAATTTGTAAATAGTTTTGTTTTCAATTTAATTTTAGTTAAAATTGCAGGAATTTTGTTGTGTTTTGTCATTTTTATTATTATTATTATTTTATTTAAATGCCTATATAGCTTTTGTTTTTATATCAGTTTTATTTTATTTCAAGTACCGAAAATGTTTGTTTGTTGTAACCATAATAACCTTGATAACTCCAGTCACTATTGCTATGCTAGTATTTGTTTGCACTAGATGTTCCCATTTATAATTGGTGAAAATCCAATACTACTCCTAGTATAAATAGCTTCTCCCTTTAATGTGTCCTAAAAGAGGATTTGTTTGAAAGGCAACGTAATTACACCATCCTTTGGAGCATCATTCATGCATACGATGCATTAAAAGCATTGCTTATGTAAAATAAGGATCCTTGATTGGCATCGATGGCTCCATGAAGAACTTTTAACATGCATTTAACCACCGTTTACTAAAAGGTTCTCTGGCGACCCAAAAACGACTCCTTTTTTCTATGCATTGGTAGGCGTCACCTGTGCTACGACAATAATAAATAAAGGAACAAATCTGAATTCTGAATCCAGACCAAACCCGTTCGTACGGCAAAGTCGTCACGTAGCAGATGATTGGAGCACAAACGGCGGCCCATGCCGGATTTAATTGACCTGGCGCAAGATGGAAGGAAATGGGCTCAATCCTGCTCAAGAAGAAAATAGGCACATTTGCTGGATGTCAGAATTGACAGACACAAGATTGCTGGCATTATTCTGAGGCACATCCTGATTGGCTGCTTCAGAGCCCAATTCAAGCATTAGGAACAAGGATTCTGAAAAGAATTCTCAAGGGTCCAAATTACAGGGCATGAAAACAAACCAGCGCTCGACTCGCTCTCGCTCGCTCACACAATAGCGCTGATGAACTGGCGAGATACGTGCGGTTGTGCCAGGCAGATTTCCTTCATATTCTTGAGTAAGTGCTTGCTTCTTAATTTCCCGTTCCCGCAGTAAGAGTCTGCATCTGCTCCGGCACACAGGATCTCCGGACCGCCGGTGGCTTCTGGCTGAGAAATGACCTGCTGGCGCTTCCTCGTTTTAGGGGGTGAACCGCGCCGTTTGGCCCGCGTGACGTGACGGGAACGCATCTGTAAATGCAGCCGTTCTACATATTCGTGTGCAGCGGTTGTGAATTGGGAGCTGTGCAGTAACAATAACAAATCGTGTCGTTTTTTGTTTACATTTGTAAATTGAGTTGTTCTACAAACCACATATAATCATGCATACACATGCATACACAAAAAAAAAAAAAAACTTTCTACTTCTAAATTTCATGTTTAAATCCATGTTAATTACCATTTCATTGTAATTATCTATGAAATTTATTAGTAAAAAATTGGTGTTTACATTAGTAACTTAGTAATTTGATGCAGAAACAATTTTTACTCAGAAATTGTTAGTAAATTGCACAAATAATTGCAAAGAAATGGCATGTAATGCATTGAATTAATGGTGAAATTTTAAAGTTGAAAGACTAAAATTGTATTTTTTTTAATAAAAAATCATGAATATTAAATATGATTTTGATATTTTGAATTAGTGATTTTTATATTTTCTGTTTTCAATTTCATTTTAACTAAAATAGTAATTTTATTGTGTTTGTCAATTTATTAGTTATTTTGAAATTGTCATTTTCTGTTTTCAACTGAATTTTAGTAACACTTTTAATAATTTCTGTTTTGTCATTTTTATTATTTTGTTTTTATTTTGAATTAGTCATTTTCTTATTTCAATTTACTTAAAGTATAATGAAATTTCTTCAGTGTACATTTGGTGTTTACATTAGTTACTTGGTCATTTGATGCAGAGACAATTTTTACTCAGAAATTGCTAGTAAATTACACAAATAATTGCAAACAAATGCATTGAATTAACGGTGAAATTTTTAAGTAAAAAGACAAATTGTATTTTTATTTATTTTATTTTATAAAATAAATAATATAAAATTATTTTTTATATTTTTTACAAAAACACTCCAATAATCTTGTTTTATTTAGAATATTAAATATCAGGATTTTGATATTTTGAATTAGTGATTTTTATATTTTTTGTTTTCAATTTCATTTTAGCTACAATTTTAATATTTCTTTGTGTTTTGTCATTTTTATTTGTTTTATTAATTGAATTAGTCATTTTTATATTTTCTGTTTTGATTTTTATTTTAGTTACAATTTTAGTAATTTCTTTGTGTTTTAGTCATTTATGTTAGTTTTTAATTAGTTATATTTATAATTTTCGTTTTCAAATTAATTTCAGCTAAAATTTCTGTTTGTCAAATTATTTATTTTTTCCTTCGAAATTGTCATTTTCAATTTAATTTTAGTTACAATTTTAATATTTCTGTTTTGTTATTTTTATTTATTTTATTATTTTGAATTAATAATTTTTATATTTTCTGTTTTGATTTTTGTTTTAGTTACAATTTTAGCAATTTCTTTGTGTGTCGCTTTTTATTTTTTTATTTTGAATTAGTCCTTTTTTATATTTTCTTCCATTTAATCTGAACTAAAATTGTAGTAATTGTATTGTTTGTAATTTTAAGTTTCTTATTTCAAATAGTTATATTTTCAGTTTTCAATTTTTGTTTGTCGTTTTTATTTTCATTTTTTTATTTGAAATTAGTCCTTTTTATTTCTTCTTATTTAAATTTAATTATAGTAATTTCTATTATTAACAAATTTCTTCAGTGTACATTTGGTGTTTACATTTGGTGTTTACATTAGTTACTTGGTCATTTGATGCAGAAACAATTTTTACTCAGAAATTGCTAGTAAATTACACAAATAATTGCAAAAAAAAAACAAACTAACAAACAAAAAACACACACACACGTAATGCACTGAATTTATGGTGAAATTTTAAAGTAGAAAGATTTTTTTTTTTAAATAAAAAAACACTCCAATAACCTAAATATAAAATCATATTATATCATGAGTGATTTCTATATTTTATGTTTTCAATTTCATTTTAGTAACAATTTTAGTAATTTCTTTGTGTTTTAGTCATTTAGTCAGTTTTTATTAGTTATATTTATATTTTCTGTTTTCAAATAAGTTTTAGCTAAAATTAATCATTTTATTGTTTGTCAATTTATTCGTTTTTTTTTTTAAATAGTCATTTTGTTTTCAATTTAATTTTAGTTACAATTTTATTCATTTCTTCGTGTTTTGTCATTTTTATTTGTTTTATTATTTTGAATTCATTTATTTTATTTAAATTAAATTTATTTTATTTTTATATTTTCTGTTTTGAATTTTATTTTAGTTACAAATCACGCATGCACTGTAAAAATGATTTTAAAGATTGCTGGAGTAGGTTTTGCAAGAAAACGCTATTTCGTGTTTAATTCAATGTGTTATTTGCCATTTCTTTGTAATTTTTTCTGAAATTTACTAGCATTTTCTGAGTGAAAACTGTTTTTTTCAGTGCATTATTTTTCTGAAGTACTTTTGTAAGAAAATACTATGTATAATTCAATATTACTTGCCATTTCTTTGTAATTATTTGTGTAATTAACTAACAATTTCACTGCTGATGTCAAAACCTTGCATCCAATCAGACACTTTTGTCCAACAATTACGGCCCATCAATACGCCACTACTCAATGAATACGACGCATATGAGAGTCACGAGTCGGTCGATTTGTTCAGCTCGGCTCTCGAAGCAGATTGGAGAACGACATGCCAAAGCGGTGCACGTCAAAACGCTTGAGATGTACAAAGAAGCGCGGCTCTTCAGCGAAGTTGGCGGCCCACTGCTGCTGGGCTTTGCCTGTCCACATAAAGAATTCACGGCTCACAGCACCCATGCGGAAAAAAGCGGTGGAAACGTGCTCGGTGCGATGTAAGAATTTTAAGGAGGATCACTATGGCCCCTTTCTCAGTCCTGATAGCAGCTCAGAAGCAAAATGACAGGCCAATGAAGAATTTATTTGAAATCTCACCAGGAACCGAGAAGCTTGCCGAACAGAGTATATTAGAGCGGCGGAGACAGGATTTCAATGCATGGGGCTTCAAATTACTTCTGATGCCTGAAAAGAGGTGCCACTGAATAAAATTGGCCAGGAAATGGCTATGAAGATCTATAATTTGATTCTTTATTATAAATGTGCATGTGTGTGTGTGTGTGTGTGAATCCTGTTCTGTAAAAGCTAAACAGACCGGCTTGCTCAGTGCTGGGAGTCTGGATATTTTGTAGACCATTTTCAGCACTAGAAACATTTGCTTACATAGCATGCATACAGCTTGCGGTCTATATGCATAGAAAGGCTAAATACATTTGCCAAATTTGCATTACATAAAGCACACTGCGTGAAGGACTGTTTACCAAAATGCAATGCACTTGACATTCAATTTCCAGTGTGGTAAATGAACGGGAAGTAGAGTTTTGACCCATTATTTGATCTTGCTGCCAAACGTTATACACTTTTTTTAAACAATATGCACTGAATTAAAGGAACAGTTCACTAAAAAATGAAAATTTGCTGATTATTTACTCACCCTCAGGCCATCCAAGATGTAGATAAGTTTGTTTCTTCATCAGATTTGGAGAAGTGTAACACTGCATCACTTGCTCACCAATGGATGTGAATGGGTGCCGTCAGAACGAGAGTTTAA
The DNA here is from genome assembly GCA_012976165.1 of Labeo catla. Lineage (NCBI taxonomy): Eukaryota > Metazoa > Chordata > Actinopteri > Cypriniformes > Cyprinidae > Labeo > Labeo catla. Next base: position 28,548 of record VONZ01002287.1, read on the forward strand.
ACAGCTGATAAAAACATCACAATAATCCAATAAAGCTGTGCTTTAAAACATTTAAGCACATATGAAAAAAGACATTACATATTTATCAATCCTGTAATGACCTACATCAGTAAAATAAAAAAAATCCAGACATTTACCATAGAAATATGATAATTTTTAACATTTATAACTGTTATTGCACCAGCTATGGGCCAATCTCCCTAAAACTTTGCATGCTTGTTTATAATCACCTGTTGCAAGTGCTCAGCAGGTTTTGTGAAGTTTTGAGTTTTCGTTTAGGCTTTATAGGCTTTTGGGTGTATTTGGACAGGCCCCTTTTCTAAATGACCGCTTTATAGCTTCCCAAAGGGTAAATTTCAACTTTTTTTTTTGATAATTATTGACATGGAGAGTCCATAGCGATAGAGATTGAGCGAAAAACTTAGGGCTAGTTTGCAAAGTAGGTTTTTCACATCTTCTCAATCATTTAACAAACGGTTTGATTGGCAGCAGTGTTTCTAGAGGCAAAGTCATTTGAAACAAGGAGGTCTATCGTATGATATGCATATTGTGCGTATGTGTGGAAAAACCATGCTTACCAAACTTGATCCTGGAGGGCCGGTGTCCTACAGAGTTTAGCTCCAACTTGCCTCAACACACATGCCTGGAAATTTCAAGTATACCTATTAAGACCTTGATTAGCTGGTTCAGGTGTGTTTGATTAAAGCTGGAGCTAAACTCTGTAGGACACCAGCCCTCCAGGACCGAGTGTGATGACCACTGGTTTACACCCTTGAAAAATGCGATATTTTCCCCCCAGTGCACCGTAAAAAACAATTTGTTGATTCAAATTAAAATAATTTGTTACCTGGCTGCCTTAAAATTGAAGTTCAGTCAACTCAAAAAAAAGTTTAGTCAACTTGAAATGTTAAATTATACTAAGTGACAACTTTAAATCAACTTAAATTATACTAAAGTGACAAGTTGAATCAACTTAAAATTTTAAGGCAGCTAGGTAACAAGCCCAACTTTTAGGTTTAACAAACCAAATTGTTTAGTCAACACAAATATCTAAGTTTTCACTTAGTACAACTTAACATTTCAAGTAGACTAAATTTGAGATACGCAAGTGTCCCTAAAGACATTGTTGCACTTTGGACCAAGACCGTGTGCACCAATTTTCACATTAATAGGACAAACGGTTGTGTTTACACGGGGTTGCCCATTTTTTTATGATTTTCCCCCCCTTTTCGTATCAAGTGGCCAAGCTCCACGACTTTTTTCATGTGACCTCAGATTTATCATTGTGAATTTGGCAAAACATCTAGTTTTTGATAATTATTGATATTTGCTCTCCAGAGAATCTTCCTGCACTGGTTAAATTCAGAAAAAGTAAAAAGTAAGTTTTCAAAAGTTTTGCAAAAGTAGGTTTTCAAAAAAATGCAAAATACCTGAAAATTTTGCCAGGATGACAGACGCTCAGTTATGAGCGATTTTGTACTTTTTAAAATCGCTGTAGCGCCCCCATCAGGCCGAATGGGGTGAGCCTTGGTGATGTTGTCGGCAGTGTGAGTACTACCATTCCTCTTAGTGTCAAATCTCTACGACTTATGGTTTGGTCTGTACGATCAATTTTATGCAGAGATTTCTAAACCGTGACCATTCTAACATTTACAGTATGACTAATGCCAGCTATGGTCTGATCTCCCTAAAACTCCCTTTAAACAATGTTTAGAATTACCAGTCACATGCGTCTTTCTTTAGGCTTTATATGATTTTGGGCAAATTTGGACAGGCCCCTTTTCTAAACGACCCCGTTATAGCTTCCCAAAGGGTAAATTTCAACCTTTTTTTTGATAATTATTGACCTAGAGAGTCCAGACAATTGTACTTCAGTGGTATTTTCCAGATTGAGCGAAAAACCTACACTGTAAAAAACTATTTGTTGAGTCAACTTAAAATAATTTGTAAGCTAGCTGCCTTAACTCAAAAAAAGTTTATTCAACTTGAAATGTTAAATTATACTATGTGACAACTTAGATATTTGAGTTGAATCAACTTAAAATTAAGGCAGCTGGGTTACTTACCCATCTGTTAAGTTTAGCAAACACAAATATCTAAGTTGTTACTTGGTACAACTTAACATTTCAAGTTGACTAAACTTATTTTAGTTGACCGAACTTAAAATTTTAAGGTAGCAGGGTAACAAATTATTTTAAGCTGACTCAACAAATTGTGTTTTTTATTTTTTACAGTGTAGGACTAGTTCGCAAAAGTAGGTTTTTCACATCTTCTCAATCATGTAATGGTTTGATTGACAGTAGTGGTTTTAGAGGCAAAGTCGTTCAGTCGCAAAGTACGATACAAATATTGCGTGTATGTGAAAAAATGCGCAATATACAATCGTTTACGACCTGGAATAAACACAATATCGCCCCCCCAGTGGCCGATTTCTTTCAAATTTCTCACAGACCTTTAGGGCCGTGAGTCAAACAGGCCCACCGCGTTTCGTTCATCGGCCTATGGCGGCCATGTTTTTCGAGATATGCAAATGTCATTATAGATGCTTGATGCACTTTGGACCAAGACTACGTGTACCAATTTTCACGTCGACGTGACAAACGGTTGCGTAGTTATGGCCGTTTTTATGTTTTTCCCTCTTATAGCGCTACCAATATATGACTTTTTCATGTGACCTCAGATTTGGCTCTCACATATACATTATGAGTTTGGCAAAGATATCTCTTTCTGTTCAAAAGTTATAGTCGTTTTACTAAAGGCAGCCCTGCTTATTTCAAACATTTTAGCAACTGTGAGTTGAAAATTCAACTCTTTTTTTTTGATAATTATTGATATTTGCTCTTCAGAGAATCTTCCGGCACTGGTTTGGTTCTGATCAGGCAAAAAGGACTAGGACTAGGACTAGCTCGCAAAAGTAGGTTTTTCAAAAAATGCAAAATACATGAAAATTTTGCCAGTGTGACGAATGAATCCGAGTTATGAGCGACTTCATACTTTTGATCGCTGTAGCGCCCCCGTCAGGCCGATTGGGGCGAGCTTTGGTGACATTGTAGACTGTGAGAGTACTACCATCCCACCAAGTTTCAAGTCTCTACGACTTACGGTTTGGTCTGCCTGATCACTTTTATGTGAAGATTGCTGTTACATAGGGTTTCAACACGTCCATCAGTTAACATCTTGAGAAGCCAAAAGTTGCATGTTTGTGAGAAACAAATCCATCATTAAGACATTTTAACTTCAAACCATTTCTTCCAGCTAAAATAGGAGTCTATAATCCATGGGAATTCTGTGCAGATTTCTCTCCTGATTCAGATCAGACCACTTTTTCACTGGAGGAAGCATTATTATGGATTATGGACTTGTATTTTAGTTAAAATCGTCTTAATGATGGATTTGTTTCAGCTTTTGTCTTCTCAAGATGTTAACTGATGGACTGGAGTGGTGTGGATTATTGTGACGTTTTTATCAGCTGTTTGGACTCTCATTCTGACGGCACCCATTCACATCCATTGGTGAGCAAGTGATGGAATGCTACATTTCTCCAAATCTGATGAAGAAACAAACTCACCTACATCTTGCATAGCCAGAGGATGAGCACATTTTCATCAAATTTTCATTTTTTAGTGAACTATTCCTTTAAACATTCATTGCAATGATATCATCTGACAAATGTAGAGAGTTCATGTGACAACACTGTAGCCGTTGAAGCAAATAATGCATGCAGTTCTGATTGCTATTTTTAAGAAAATACTAGCCAGTATGCACTGCAGCATCAGTGAAATCTCTCTCATGTCAGAACGTTGGTGTGTTTCTTGGAGAGCTGCTAAGATTACACAGGGGAAGCATGAATATCAGAAAGAAGGCTTTGTTCTGCTGGGAATGACCAGAGCGCTCATGCAGAGAGTTCAGCTCACTTTGGGCAGATTGAAAATATAATCACTCTCAGAAATGTGTCTAGTGGATATCTACAGACGGAGTGAGTGCTGAATGAACAAAAAGATGAAAAATGGAGAGAAAACCAGAGACCGAGAGAGAGAGAAAGCGCGGGTGGACACAGGGACTGATGAGGCTTGACAGAACAACATCTCTCTCGCTTGCCGGTTGACAACACGACCTCTCCAACACTAGAGGTCACAGCAATGATGGAAAGAGGCTGAATTATAAGAAAACAATCTAAAAAACATATAGGCTTTGCTTCCAAACCTACTGAGCTGCCTTCCAGCTAGTGGTAGGTGCTTTTGAAACACTGATTCATGAACATTTCCTAATCTTTTCTTTTAAATCAGTGGTTCAGAACTTGCAAACTTACCAAGTCATGTTATCTGAACTAACGAGGCTTTGTTACGTCATAGTGTTTCAAGCTAAAACACGTCTATATTCTGATGGTTTGCCACTAGATTTCTTTGATTTGGAAAATCCATGAACGAGTGTCTAATATTTTTAACTGGTCTCAGACAAGTTTTATAATAATAGTAACACAAGAAAAGATAATGATAATTATTTGCTTCTAATTGATCTATTTTGCCAAGCCATGCCAAATAACGCACAAAAGATGCACTACAAATTAATAAAAGAATACCAATTTTACAGAACCCTCATTTTTAATTATTTTTAGATTACATTTAATTTATTAGAATTTCACGATAACATAAATTGTTTATAAAAAGTCTTATTATACATGTATGTGGTGAGTTTTTGTTGCATTTTCACCGTTTTGACCAGCAGGTGCCGCCAGTCTAGGGTTTCGAACGCTTTGAAATAGTGAATCATTTTATGAAGCAATTGGTTCATTTGATTCAGAGCTTCGAAAAACATTGTTTCTAATGAAACGATGCAAAGAAGATGAATTACTTAAAAAAAACATATAGGTTCTGTTCCCAAACCCATGGAAGCTCTAAAAAAACAAAAAAAAAAACAAAAAAAAAAATTTAAAAAAAAATTACAAATCTTTTGCTTCGATTCAGTGGCTCGGAGCTTGTAGGGAACTCAATAATGCTATACATATTAATAAACAAATTTTTACAGAACATTCATATTTAGTGGCATTTAATTATTTGTATATTACACTTTCATGAAAACATTTGCAACTGGTTTGTTAAAAGTGTCATATTATACAATTTTCGTTGCATTTACCCCGTTTGACCAGCATGTGCCGCCAGCCTGCCGTGTTTCGAGCGCTTCAAAAGAGTGAATCATTTTACGAAGCAATTGGTTCAATTGATTCAGAGCTTCGAAAAGCATCGTCTCTGACATCCGAGGTCACAGCGATGATTGAAAGACAAAAAAAAAACATCTCTGGAAAAGGTCTGTTTCCAAACCGATTGAGTGTTTGGAGCTTTCGAAACACTGGTTTATGAAGCTTCGAAACATTTATGAATCAGTTGTTCGGAGCGAAACAACCTTTTACACAACCTTTATATTTAATAGAATTTCACTTTTTTATTATTATTTATTAGATTACACTTTAATGAAAACATGCAATTGTTTTGTAAAAGGTGGACTTTTTCATGTCTGAGCCGAGTTTTCGTTGCATTTTCACCGTTTTGACCAGCAGGTGCCGCCAGTCTATGAATTCGAACTCTTGGAAACAGTGAATCATTTTATGAAGAAATTTATTCGACTGATTCAGAGCTTCATAAAGTTTCGTCTCCGACACTATAAGTCAGAGCGGTGATGAAAGAGGATGAATTATTTAAAAACAACAACAACAGCAACATTCTGCAAACACAGACTCTGTTCCTAAACCAAACGATTGATTTACGAATCTTTTGTTTCGAATCAGTGGTTCGGAGCTTGTAGCGAACTCGTAGCGCTTCGATAGAGTGAATTAATTTACGAAGCAATTGGTTTAATTGATTCGGAGCTTTGAAAAGCATCGTCTTTCTGACATTACAGGCCACAGCGATGATAGATGGATCTCTGGATAACATCTGTTTCCAAACCGATTGATAGTTTGGAGCTTTGGAAACACTGTTTTATAAAGCTTCGAAACATTTACGAATCAGTTGTTCGGAGCTTGTAGCGAAACGAGGCTTCGTTACGTCATAGCGTTTTGAAACATTTCAAAACTCTAGGGTTCGCCGCTAGATGGCTTTGATAGACGCATGTCAAATGATTTTTAACTGATCCCTGGTCAGTTTTATAATGTAGGCTCATTTTAATAAAATATAATGATAATTATTTGCTTCTTATTTAACTAGTTCACCAAGCCCTGCTTAATAAACAAGCATTACAAAATAAAAGCACAAATGTTACACAACCTTCATATTTAATTGAATTTATTTATTTTTTGTATTAAATTTAGTAGATTACACTTTCACGAAAAAGTGCAACTGGTTTGTAAATGGCATCATTATATATTATACGATGAGTTTTCGTTGCGTTTACATTGTTTTGAGCGCTTCGAAACAGTGAATCATTTTACGAAGCAACTGATTCAGAGCAAACATCGTTATTTATGAAGACGCGACTCACCCTTGTTTATACTCCACTAATAATAATCCATATTTCTTCCGATGCCGCTTCAGTCCGTCAATGTGGATAACTTAAACAGACTTCCTAAAACGCCGTGACAACAGCAGCTGCACCTGTTTACGCGGCATCACGTGACACACTTCTCGAGTACGTAAACACCGCGTTAAAGTGACAGGAGAACAAATAAAAGCGATCAATAAGAAAATAAAAATACATGGAGTACGCTTGTAAATAAATAATGGATTACAACCATAACAACAGAATAATGCATTCAACGAATAAAACGTGAAAATCTTAGCCTTGTGTTTACCACAGACCTTTTTTTTCAGACATTTAACCAAAAGAATTTGAAAAGAACTAGAAGAAAGAACCAGAATTGCTAAAATGCACTCATTTCAGGGGTTTGGCCTACAAAAAATACATCATCCCTGCAGAACATAATAAACTCAGAAATGAAATAATGATGATTTAACCCAAATTTGAGATTGCATAAGCAGAAAAACAATGCACCACTGTCTGTGGTACATAAAAAGAGCAGAGAAATGACACATTCAACTTTAATTGTGTTGCTTTTGCAATGTAAAAAAGGATAATAGTCTACTTATCAACAGAAGCCAATCATTTATAATATACCTGCTGAAAAAACAACTAAAACTAGCTTAACCGTGATTAGCAGGCTGGTTTTAGAGCCGCATACTGTATATGCATATTAACAATGGGCTATGGTGGGTCACTGCAGGCAGTTTTTGTTTTGAGTTTATATGCTGCGTGTGTGTGTGTGTTGAAATGGCCTTTCACAGAGGACACTGGCACAGCTAGCAGGTTAAAATATTAAGAAAACAGTTTCTGCAGCACTCCAAACATAAATATCAAAGTCCCCACACTCTGCTGTTCAATATATTCATAACTTCCTCGCTTGATGGGGCTGTTCTGATAAGCAGGTGCATAAAAAAGTCTCTCCATTTATAAATGATAGAGTGAAGAAAGAAATGAGCATGCTGTGGCCTCTAGCCTGCAGCTGAGATGAATAAAATCCACCTGCAACATCATTTCTCCTTTAGAGTTTCTGCTCTTTTTTATATTTCTTTGTTTTACAGACTGGGACGGAGCACAAACACACCGAACTGGGCTGTTCCTCACCGACCGGTCATTCACGACTGTGTTTGTGTCCCTGTGTAAAGTGCATGAGTATTGACAGTCGGCCAATTCATGTGTTTTTTATTTTCTTATCAAATAGTTATCAGATCATGAAAATACCAAGTGTAAATGCCAACATGTGGAACTGAACCAGAGTTGTTATTAAGTAAAAAATAATACTAAATAATAATAATAATATTGGAAATTAAATTAAATAAACATTAATTGAAATAAAACAAAATTGTAAAAAAAAAAAAAAGTACTAAAATAACAAAAATAACCAAAACTCAAAGTGAAAATTATAAAAACTTAATAAAATACTATGGACATATTTATAAATAAATAAAAAAGTAGATGTTTTAAATAAGATATGTTAACAAGCAGATAAATAATGATAAAATTATTTAAATAAAATATTAAAATATTTTTAAATAAAATATTATTTAAATTAAACGATTTATTATTTATTATAAACAATAATTTTTGTTTAGTTTAAGTACTAAAATAACTCAATCAAAACTCAAAGTGAAAATCATAAAAACTTAATAAAATACTATGGACATATTTATAAATTAATAAAATGACTAAAATTTTAACTATTATTAAAATGACAACAGAAAATAACAGCAAACTGAACAATGTTAGGTTTGCGTATAGTGCTGGAAAAAATATATGTTTCTGACATATAATTTGAGAAAAAGTAGATGTTTTAAAAAAGATATGGACTCCCTTTAAACAATTTGTTAACAAGCAGATAAATAATGATAAAATTATTTAAATAAAATATTTAAATATTTTTAAATAAAATATTATTAATTAAATGATTTATTATTTTTTATAAACTATTATGCTAACTGTAATTTAAGTAATTTTATTTACTTGTGCATTTTTATTTTGTACATTTTTAAAATTATTATTATTATTTTAACTTTTCTATCAATCTAGATAATTTAAAAAAGTAGATAATTTATAGACCCCCAATTACAAAATTTGTTAAGAAAATATGGAATGATGACTGTGAAAAAAAAAAAAAAAATCATGTAAGATATTAATTTTTATAAACAATAAAATATATTGCACTGCTAAATGTAATTTAAACATAATAATAACATATTTTAAATAATGATTTAATTAGTGCTGTTAAACAATTAAGTGTAAATGCCGACATGTGGAACTGAACCAGAGTTATTATTAAGTAAAAAAATCAAATAAAATAATAATACTATTGATAAGTGAATAAGCGCATTAACTGAAATAAAATAAAATTGAAAAAAAAAAACCTCAGCTAGTTACTGTCAACATTTTCGCATTTTTAGTTTAAGTACTAAAATAACTAAAATAAATCAACCAAAACTCAAAGTGAAAATTATAAAAACTTAATAAAATACTATAGACATATTTATAAATAAATAAATAAATAAATAAAATGACTAAAAATGTAACTAAAATGACAACAGAAAATAACACCAAACTGAACTTTGTTAGATTTGCGTATAGTGCTGCGAAAAATAGATTATATATAGGATTTACATCTGTTTTGCATATATATGTTTTTGACATATAATTTGAGAAAAAGTAGATGTTTTAAATAAGATATGGACTCCCTTTAAACAAGCAGATAATGTAGATTTTAAATAATGAAAATATTAAAATATATTTAAATTAAACAATTTATTATTTTTCAAGTAATTCAAGTAATTTTCCTACGTTAAATTATTTTATTTACTTGTGCATTTTTTATTTTGTACATTTTTAAAATTATTATTATTATTATTATTTGAACTTTTCTATCAGTCTAGATAATTTTTAAAAAGTAGATAATTTATAGACCCCCATTTATAAAATTTAAGAAAATAATTTTATAAAATCATGTAAGATATTATTTTTTATAAACAATAAAATATATTGCACTGCTAACTGTAATTTAATAATAATAATAATAATAATAATAACAACATATTTGAAATTATAATTTAATTAGTGCTATAAACAATTAAATAAAAGAGATTAATCACATAAAAAATAAAAGTTTTTAAAGAGTTTGCCTAATATATAAGTGTGTACTGAGTGTAATCATTATGTATATACAAATACACACAAATTAATGTATAAATTAGATTTAGATTAAGAGAAATATCTTATTTATGTACAAAATATTTTTATTTAGCTATAAATAATTCTATAAAAAATTGATAAATACATATACTTGTAAATATTTCTTAAATATATACATGAATGTGTTTGTTTTCATATATACATAATAATTACACACAGTACACACACATATACTAGGCAAACGCAAACTTTTATTTTGTATGCGTTTAATCGCGATTCACGTTCGACAGCCCTAAATGTAATTATTATTTTCTACATATATTTTTATTTAATTATTATTATTATTATAATTATTTTAACTTCATTATGTTGGGTGGAAAGTTGTAACTGTTCTGTATTTTGTGTTGTTCCTGTGTAAAGTATAACAAAATTTAACTTAAAAAAAAAGTTTTTTTTTAAGTGTTTCTAGCCTTGCAGCATCAATGAATCATTTAGCAGAAACTTTATCCTAAGCGACTTTAAAATGAGCAAGCATTGCAACCAATTTATCATAAAAATGCAGTACTCAATGCCAAGTTAAACTAGATTAGATGCAGAAAAGTAAAGAAAGAGAGACTTTCTTAATAGGAAGAGGTGTTTCTTCATCTATTTCCATCTCCAGCACAAAACTACTTGCCATAAAGAAGCTCACAACTGGTTGCAAATGGCCATCGACCGCCGAAACTCACTCACAGATGGCCGCTTTTAAAGCCACAATCCCTAAGCTCAGCATTTGGTTCCTTTTGGAAGTACATTTCTCTGGCTTGCAGAGGTTCTGTGAATAAGCGTTTTCGAGCCAACTCCGAGTATCACGTAACAGTTTTCCGGAGAGCAGGAGTTCAACCTTATTTCCTGCAAAAGAACGAACGGGAGGGATGAATAAAATCTTTTGATGATGAGTTATGCGCTCGGTTCCCGTGGCGAAATGTGGGCGACAGCTGGGACGAACGCTCTGGGGTGGAACGCTGTCACGACGCCTCTGATTACGGCGGAGGAGAAGCGTCTTTAGTCCAACTGTTGTTCCCAATCTGATGTGGAAATGAAATATTTGCCATGTCACTTCTCTCTTTCTACTCTAATGCATTGCAGCACAACAGTCCCGCGTGATGTGAAAACATGTCTATTCTTACAAAGTCAAGGCGAAAATGAGCACAAAGGAATAAGAACATTCAATCTGATGCAATTTTAGATTACTTTTTATCAAACTTGTTTTGAACTTACCATTAAACATACCATATTGATACAGAAAAGCAAAGAGAGAAAATATATTCTATAATATTTATTTTCTTGTGAATCATGTAATCCATAAAAAGTAACTCAAAATGTAATATACTCTAATTACAAGTACTTAATTTCTGTAATTTGATTATGTGATCCAGTAATCATTTACTATCGAACTGTACAGTAGGATGATCTTTACGTGGACATTTACACTGTAGACTCTCGGTCTGTATGTTTTATTAGAGCGCGTGTTCACCGTGACCTTGTCGTGTTGTACAGGAACACAGAGAGATCGATTGTGTCTTTGAACACACCTGCGTTTGGTTCCAGCGCATGTCATTAACCTCTGTCCACTCACACGCTTTCATTAGAATCTCAACACACACCGGACGGCTTTCTGAAAATGTGACTATTAACAATCTGATGTTCAAGCAGTAGAGGTGATATAGAGGATAAAACTAACTGCTGTCTGTCTGTATGTTTTTCTTTCTATCCGTCCATCCTTCGTTCCTTCTTTCTTTCTAACTTTCTATCTGTCCGTCCATCCGTCTGTCCATCTATCTATTATCCATCCATCATCTGTCTATCATCTATCTATCTAACTATCTATCTCTATCTGTCTGTCCATCCGTCTGTCCGTCTATTATCGATCCATCATCTGTCTGTCTATCATCTATCTATATATCTGTCCGTCCATCCACGCTATCTATTATCGTCATCTATCTATCTTTCTATCTGTCCATCCATCCGCCTGTCCGTCCATCTATTATCCATCATGTCTATCTATCTGTGTCTTCGTCCGTTCATCGATCTATCTATCTATCTATCTATCTATCTGTCTGTCCATCCGTCTGTCCATCTATTATCCATCCATCATCTATCTATCTATGTCCATCCGCCTATTATCGATCCATCATCTGTCTATCATCTATCTATCTATTTTCTATCCATCCGCCTGTCCGCCCATCTATTATCCATCCATCATTTGTCTATCTGTGTTCTGTCCGCTTCATCCATCTATTCTGTCTCTCTCTGTCTGTCTATTATTATTCGTCCATCCGATCTGTCTCATCTTATTTCATCCATCATTCGTCTTTGTCTATCATCTCTATTATCTATCTTCGTTCGTCCATCCGTCTGTCCATCTATTATCCATCCATCATCTATCTATTCTATATCCATCGTCTTATCATCGTCTATCATCTATCTATCTATCTATCTATCTATCTATCTATCTATCTATCTATCTATCTAATAATCTGTCCATCTGTCCGTTTGTCCGTCCATCTATTATCCATCCATCATCTGTCTATCTATCTGTCTATTTATCTGTGTTCGTCCGCATCCATCTATCTGTCCGTCCCTCTGTCTGTCTGTCTATCTATCTATTCTATCTGTCGTCCATCCGCTCTGTCCGCTTTATCATCCATCATCTGTCTATCATCTATCTATTCATCATCTGTTCGTCCATCCGCCTGTCCATCCATCCATATCCATCATCATCTGTCTATCTATTGTCTATCATCTGTCTATCCGCTCATCCATCTATCTGTCCGCCCTCTGTCTGTCTATCTATCTATCTATTCTGTCTGTCCATCCGTCTGTCCGCCCTATCCATCCATCATCTGTCTATCTATCAGTCTATTTATTCGTGTCTGTCCGTTCATCCATCTATCTGTCTGTCCGCCCTCTGTCTGTCTATCTATCTATCTATCTATCTATCTATCTGTCTGTCCATCCGCTTGTCCTCTATTATCAATCCATCATCTGTCTGTCTATCTATCTATCTATCTATCTATCTATCTATCTATCTGTCCATCCATCGTCCATCTATTATCCATCCATCATCTATCTATCTATCTATCTGTCTGTCCATCCTCCTTCTATATCCATCCATCATCTGTCTATCTATCTGTCTATTTATCTGTCTGTCCGTTCATCCATCTATCTATCTGTCCGTCCGTCTGTCTGTCTATCTATCATCCATTCATCCATTATCTGTCTATCTATCAAAATATCTGTCTGTCTGTCCATTTATTGACAGTCTATCTCTCTGTCCATCTGTCCGTTTGCCCTTCTGTCCATCCATCCATCCATCTATCTATTATCTATATATTTATCCATCTATCTGTCTGTCTGTCTATTATCTGTCTATGTCCATCCGTTCTTCCATCTATCTGTATCGATCTATCGGTCCATCCATCTATTGTCTATCTATCTGTCCATCCATGCCTTTGTCCGTCTGTCGTTTGTCTGTCTGTTCGTCCATCTGTATATCTATCTATCTATTTGTCTGTCCATCTGTCTGTTAGTCTGTCTATCTGTCCATCCGTCTGTTTGTCTGTCCATCTATCATCTGTCTATCCGTCTGTCCATTCATCCATTATCTATCTGTCCGTCTATCTATCTATCTATCTATCATCCATCCATTCATCCATCCATCGTCTATCTATTCATCTACCCATCTATCTGTCCGTCCGTCTATCTATCTGTCTGTTCATCTATCATCCATTCATCCATCCATCGTCTATCTGTTCATCTACCTATCTATCTGTCTGTCCATCCATCTATCTATCTATCTATCATCCATTCATCCATCCATCATCTGTCTATCTTTCCATGCATCTATCTGTTCCACTGTAAATGATTATAAACTTTCAGACAGTAGTTCACAATCTAAAGTTTGTCTTAACAAACTACTACCCTGACAGACTGACTAATAAAACAGGCCCGATGTTGGATTGACATGCAATTTTAATAGAACAGATCATAAGAAATGCAGAGAGGTGTAACATAATTATAAAGACAGAGAGACAGACACACAGTCAGACAGATGGACAGTTAATAAACAGACAGTTTCTCCAGTATATCCAGCATCTATTGCACCTGCAGTGGAAACAAAGCAAGAAACCTGACTTGTCCTTTAACACTCCAGAATCTCCTCTCACATCTCAGTCCAAACAAAGGACGAGCCGTTCCCCTCTGTTTCTATTGCCATCTACTGGCGTCCCACGAGTATTTCTGCAATGACATCATTCAGACGGGATCTGTTGTAATGCAGAGCACATACTACTAAATGCCACAACCATTTTCTCACATTGTAAGGAGTGATCGCCTTCCTTCTGTAAATGGTCAGATGGTCTGATGCTAGTCTGTTATTTCCAAAAGACATTTATGCATGCAGCTGTCTGGTACAGACGTAGTAAACACGGCTGTAAAATGACCATATTCAATGAAATGAGAAGATCTGCCAGTGACACATTTTTCAGAACCTTAAAACTGCAGATTTCCATTGTGCTCTCAAACTTTTTGCATGTAAATATATATATTTATATAACTCCGGCCACAGCAATTAGGTCAGCAGCAATAGGCATATTTTTGTCAATTGCAAATGTTTGTGAAGGATTCGGTTTCTTTACCTTTAGGTGGTGAAAGGCAATTTGAAGGCATGAAATCTAGCCTGCATAATGGGATTAAAGCGTTCAGTCGGATGTTTTGCAACTATGGGTTTCGGGTTTCAAAGCCGCCTGCATTTACATATTCATAAGGAACATAGGATTATTCAAATTTCTTCAGTAAATCGGAAGTAATTTGCGACATGACAATTTGACTTACACTTTTATTAAGACCGGTTGCCAGCATATTGGTCATGTCGAGTGTTCGGTGACAGGTGAATTCGCATATTCTGGGAAACAATTTCCACTGCGCTTTCAAAAATAATGAAACGATGTAAATCTCAGGCTTTCAGCAGTGCATACTGACGAGACAATACAGTTGAGGCTTTAAACATATAGATGGCGCTCTTCTCTTGTACAGTGTCCTGTAGTACATTCACATCATCGTCATAATCACCACAGGCAAAAATTAATCAGTATAGGCCGGGGTCACTAAATGAGCAGTGCAACTGTCAGAGAAATTCTGAGTAAAGTCGTCAATACTGAGAATAAATATCTGATATTTCATCTCAAAATCAAGAGAAAAGGTAAAGAAATTATATTTAGCACAAGCATTTTTAAGAGCATTAAGATTTGCATTGCTTTCCTGTCAAATTCTCATTACTATAATGCAAAAAAAAATGCATTGCATTGCATTACATTGTGTTACATTGCAGTAATGAGAACAAATTTTATTTGCATTATAATAATGAAAATTTTAAGGCAACTGTTCTTAACTGTCATTAAAATAATGTTTTTAAAACAGCCTCGATTAATGAAAAATATATTTATTTTGCATATTCAGGTTGAAATAAGGCCCAACCATTAATATATGCATGGTACTTGAAGGAGCATACATATTTTTACAACCATTAAGATGTTTATTTTATTTAATTAATTTTTTTTTTTACATTGTGATCGATAGATCAACCTTCCCACCAATTTCTCATTACCATAATACAATAAAAAATATAATAAATAAAAATAAAAATCAATGACAAAAGTCTTTTGTTTATCTATTTGCATTGCAGTAATAAAAATGAGATTTTTGCGTTTTTTTTAAATAATGTTCTTAAAACAGGCTTGATTTTCTTTATGCAAAATGTAATTTCTTATATTGCATTTTTAGGGTGAAATATGGAATAACATGGAGTAACATGAATTTATTTTGCATACAAGTTTTTATAACCATTAAGGTGCATTGTGATAAATATGTAAGTAAATAAATAAATAAATAATGATAATTTTCCCATCAATTTCTCATTACCATAATGCAACAATAAATAAATAAATAAAATAATAAAACTCTTTGATTTGTTTGATTATTTACATTGCAGTAATGAGAATGAGATTTTTGCTTTTTTTTTTAAAATAATGTTCGTAAAACAGGCTTGATTTTCTTTATGCAAAATGTAATTTCTTATATTGCTTTTTTAGGGTGAAATATGAACCAAACATGACAGTTTTCATTAGTTTTGCCCAGTTTTTCTGACTTCATGAATTTTTATGTTAATATATGCATGGTCCTTGAAGGAGTAACATGAATTTATTTTGCATACAAATTTTTTATAACCATTAATATTTTTTGCATCATTGTAATAAATAAATAAATAAATAAAATGTATATTTTCATTCTTATTTATCTATTTATTATTTTTTTAAAACATGTGTGATAGGTTAATATATGCATGGTCTTTGAAGGAGTAACACAGATTTATTTTGTTTCATTGTTTTGACAACTTTCCCACCAATTTCTCATTTCCATAATGCAATAATAATAATAACAATAATTAATAAATAAATAAATAAAACTCTTTTGATTGTTTATTTGCATTGCAGTTTTATTTTTCCATTTTCTTTTTAAAATACTGTTCTTAAAACAAGTTTTCTTTATGCAAAATTTAATCTCTTATATTGCATTTTTAGACTGAAATATGACCCGAACATGACAGTTTTCATTAGTTTTGTCCAGTTTTTCTGACTTGGTGAATTTTTGTTAATATATGCATGGTCCTTGAAGGAGTAACATGAATTTATATTGCATACCAATTTTTTTATAACCATTAATATTTTTTGCATCATTTTGATCATTTTCACACCAAATTCCCATTACCATAATGCAAAAAAAAAAAAAAAAAAATCAATCAATTTAAGATCAGTATGTAAATAAATTAGCAAACAAAAATCATTTTATTTGTCTGTTTATTTATTCACAATGCATTGCAGTAATGAGATTTTTTTTTTTTTTTTGCATGTTCTAAAAATGATTTTCATAAAATAGGCTTGATGCAAAATTTCTTATTCTGCATTTTTAGAGTGAAATATGACCCGAACATGACAGTTTCCTTTAGATTTGCCCAGTTTCTGATTTTAAAACACTTGATGAATTCATATGTTAATATATGCATGGTCCTTGAAGGAGTTACATGAATTTCTCATGTCTCTTTTGTATCTTTTATTCTCTCTCGTTTGAGCATTCTCTATCTCTGTGTCTCGGTGGCCCGTTCAGTCAGTCTTTGAGTCGGTCTGAGCTGACAAGAGGCCGGGCCGGTGCCAGTCGTGTGATGCACAACAAGCGCGAACGCACAAGAAAATAGGACAGCGCCTCTAAAATCTCCCATATGAAAGAGTCTCTTTTAATTTGCTCCTGCGCTCTAAATATTCAATACAAAATTGATGGCAGTCTCAGTTCCATAATGCAATCAGGGCTTTGAGCGATATCACATTATACATCTGTATTCAGCTGGCCTACATCTGCTTTTGCGGTTATAATTCCATCGAGAGCCAATTACAGAGAATGTGTGTATAATTCAAGTGTATCCTAATAGACTAATTAATTTTGCATTAAATAATGAAAAAAATATGTCATGCATTTCATTACTGTAATTGGTCTTTGCTTAGCAAATCTTTCCCTACTTTCTCTCGCTGACAGCGTGTGACAAGCCAGAGATTTCATATTCCGACTCTCGCTTTTGGAGGTTTCTCAGCACGCCCGCATGCGATTCTATTCCTGCCGTCGGATGAAGAACAGAGAGCCAAAAAGACGAGAAAAACATCCCCACGTCCCACAGGAAGAATTCAATGCTATAATAATTGAAGGAGTGCCATTTCATTAACTCCCATCTCTGATTTCACTTCGACAACAAATAAACAAGTCTTAGACTTGCCAATCGATCTGCACGAACAGCCCAAATGAGCTCGTCTTTAGGATTCAGACAATTAACGAACAATGTTTCACTCGAAGAATTAACAGCTCGGGCACATAATTATGGAGAGCCACAAAATCTGCCATCGCTTACATTTCGAAACTTGTAAACAAGCTGAAATGTCACCTGAAAATTGTATTTCAGCTCTGTTTCGGGACTCTCAATTGACAGAAATGTGAGAAGTAACAATGATTAAAAATACAGTTAAAAACTGTTAAATAGTGAAATATTATTGCAATTTCAAATGACTGTTTTCTATGTGCATATATTTTAAAATAGAATTTATTTCTGTGATCAAAGCTGAATTTTCTGCATCATTACTCCAGTCTTCAGTGTCACATGATCCTGCAAAAATCATTCTAATATGCTACAATATAATAATATTAAACATTAAATGTCTATACTGTCACTTTTAATTAATTGAACGTCCTTAATAAATACAAGTCTTTCCTATCCTAAACTTACCAAAAATATTGTTTTCAACATTGATAATAATCAGAAATGTTTCTTGAGCAGCAAATCAGCATGTGATACTGAAGACTGAAGTAATGATGCTGAAAATTCAGATTTGATCACAGAAATAAATTGCAGTTTAACAGATATTCACACAGAATATTGTTATTTTAAATTGCAATAATATTTCACATTTTTACTGTATTTTTGAACAAATAAAAGCAGCCTTGGTGAGACTTTTGTTTTAAAAAAACATGAAACTTCATCTACAACTTTATGAATTTATTTGGCTGAATTTATTATATATTATTATATTTAAAATGAAACAATATAAAATATAAATATATTGAATATAAATATAAAATGTAAAAGTCCAAATATTGTTATTAAAAGTCTGATTAAAATGTTAAAAAAATAAATATAAAAATAAGTAAATAATTGATCATATATTATTATATATAAAATGATACAATATAAAATATAAATATATTACATATATAATCTTATGTGTACAAGTCCATATATTGTTATTAAAAGTCTAATTAAAATATTAAAAATATATATATATAAATAAGTAAATAATTTATTATATATTATTATATATAAAATGAAACAATATAAAATAGAAATATATTAAATATAAATCTAAAATGTAAATCCATATATTGTTATTAAAAGTCTAATTAAAATGTTAAAAAATATATATATAAATGAGTAAATAATTTATTATATATTATTGTATATAAAATGAAACAATATAAAATAGAAATATATTAAATATAAATCTTAAATGTAAAAGTCCATATGTTGTTATTAAAAGTCTAATTAAAATGTTAAAAAAATAAATATAAAAATGAGTAAATAATTTATTATATATTATTATATATAAAATGAAACAATATAAAATATTGTATATTGTTATTAAAAGTCTAATTAAAATGTAAAAAATAGATATAAAAATATAATAGATATAATAAATATATAATATATAATATAATAAAAATAAAAATATAATAAAAAATAGGTAAATAAATGGTTCAAAGACAAAAAAGGGTTTAAGCACAAAAACAATTAGTGTAATACTGCTTTAAATTGTTGTTTTTCCACAAAAAAAGTTTTCTGTTTAATTTAATTGCATTTTTGGTTTAGTTTTCTGAGCAAAAAATAAATATCATACATTTTTCCCTAATTTACAGAAGACACCCACTAAAATGTAATTTAGTGTAACAATCCTGTCAGGCATATTTACAACAAAAATCAATTTATGACATATTTAAATACGAATTACTTTCACCCCAAATACTAATTAGTAATTCTACATTTTTAAAAATTGCCCATTTGTCAGTAAGACTTTTTACTCATTTAAAACATAATAAAATTGAATATGCTCCCGTATTCTTTTATATATTTTAATATGTACAAGTCAGAATAATGTTGTTTGAATTTTTACATAACTATTGTGTTACACTGAATGACAATGTACGATTATTTCAACCAAATTTTGACATTTTACTCTCCAAAATCTTATTTGAAACCTTAAAAGTACACTTTACTTACATTTAATGTGCTTTCTATGAACATAAAATCACTTTTGTAAGTTTCTTTTGATGTGATCGATTTATTTATTCTTTTTTCTTTTATTTTACTTGTCCAAGAAGCAGTGAAAAGACAAAAAATAAATAATAAATATTAAAATATATGATATGAATGCAGCTAAAATGTTTTAAATAACTGATCCAAACATCATTTTGATATTTTTAATCAGGTTTAGACTAAACATACTAAACATGTCCAGATATTATAATACAAAGTTTCATTTAAAAGGCTGAAAAGATCAACTAAATAAAACTAAGCACTTTTCTTAAAGGAGAAGTCCACTTCCAGAACAACAATTTACAAATAATTTACTCACCCCCTTGTCATCCAAGATGTTCATGTCTTTCTGTCTTCAGTCGTGAAGAAATTATGGTTTTTGAGGAAAACATTTCAGCATTTTTCTCCATTTAATGGATTTCATTGGTGCCTCGATTTTGAACTTCCAAAATGTAGTTTAAATGCAGCTTCAAAGGCTCTAAATGATCCCAGACGAGGAAGAAGTGTCTTATCTAGCGAAACAATCTGTCATTTTTTTCAGAAAATAAAAATTTGGATACTTTTTAAGCACAAAAGCTCGTGTAGCACAGGTTCTAGGATGCGCGTTCACGTACAGACCCAGTGTTTACAAAGCGAACGCGCAAAGACTAAGAAAGTGCAAGTAAGTCAAACGCTGTTTACAAACAAAAAGGTACAATGATGTCGGATGAGTTTTTCACGATACTCTACCTTTTTGAGCCGGAGTACACAGACGATGAACTTAGACGTGATTCATAGTAGTGATGGGAAGTTCGGATCATTTTACCGACTCGGGCCTTTGAGTCTCGTTCAGCAAAATGAACGAATCTTTTTCTGAGTCATTTCGTTCATTTTAGCAAAATATAATTAAAATGTTACGTGTTACTTCCCTACCACATCTACTGCTTACACAAACGTTGATCACACTACAAACAAGACAAAACTATAATGCTATAAGAAACAGAAAAGATTCATTCATTTTTTACCTGGATCTTTAGTCTATGATTAGTTCACCTCACCTCTTATCTGACAAGTTTTCGGGTTCGAGTCGTTCGTTCATCACGTGACGCCCCATAAGATGAACGAACCACTCGAAAAATCCAAAGACTCGAAACAGGTGAACTAATTCCAGTACAGAACCTAACAGGATGTTGCGCAAGCGACTGAATGAATCACTTCGTTCAACTGAACTTATTTTTTGTCAAAAGTTTGGAAAATATTATTTTTTTAATGCTTTTGAAAGAAGTTTTTTTTTCTGCTCACCAAAGCTGCATTTATTTGATCAAAATACAGTAAAAAATGTGAAATATTATTATAATTTAAAATAGCTGTTTTCTATTTGAATATATTGTAAAAAGTAATTTATCTATTTGTGAAATTCAGACATTTTATGTGTAACTTAAGTGTCCAAAATGTCATAATTCTGGTCAAAGTTTGGAATAATTATGATTTTTTTTTATATTTTTACTGAACAACTGAACGAATCACTCCCCGAGACGACTCGTTCTTCCCACGTCACATTAAAGATTCGTTCAAAATGAACGAATCATTCAAGAACGTGCATCCCAGAGCCTGTGCTACACGAGCTTTTGTGCTTAAAAAGTATACAAATTTTTATTTTTCGAAAAAAATAACCGATCATTTCGCTAGATAAGACCCTTCTTCCTCGTCTGGGATCATTTAGAGCCTTTGAAGCTGCATTTAAACTACATTTTGGAAGTTCAAAATCAGGGCACCAATGAAATCCATTACATGGAGAAAAATGCTGAAATGTTTTCCTCAAAAAACATAATTTCTTCACAACTGAAGACAGAAAGACATGAACATCTTGTCTTGACAAGAGGGTGAGTAAATTATTTGTAAATTGTTGCTGTGGAAGTGGACTTCTCCTTTAAAACATCAAATAATTTAGTCTTTTTATGACATGGCAAGGTCAGTTTGACATCTTCATGTTATTCATGATTTATAAAGTCATGATTTTATGCTCTGAAACCATTAAAATAATGATCATGTTCACTCAGATGATATTTCTCTTTTTCCATGATCTTCTATTTTAGTATTATATGTAACTTAGAGAGTTTTGAGGCACTCCTCTTTTCATTTGCTTTAATGATTAAAATAAAATGTTCAAATCATTTTTAAATGCCTTTAACTTTTGATTTAAATTAGGAAAGTATTAGAAGTTACCTAAACATGTTTGTTTTTCCTTAAATATCACTTCACGTGGTACTAACTCCAGAACGCATGAAGCGTTTTCAAACAGTCTGGCGTGGAAACGTCGGCTCTCAGTCTGCACCTCTGAAGGTGTGAATGCAAACACTAATCGCTCGAGTCTCTGACACCCTTACAGCTGCTTCACACACACACACAGCTCCCCATTTGGTCTACCAATTTGGATCATAGACTGGCATAAGCCTTATCACAACAAAGCAAATTTAACCTCTGAATGCATTTTGTGCTGGAACGCATGTTTCCATTTGCTGTTACGTGTACAAATGCTGCAAATGTGTACAGGAGCAACACATGGTGGAAACACTGCAAATGTAGCACAACACAACCTGAAGAAATGCACACGGACACACATATAGCAGCCCCAAAGAGTATTTTTGGACAGCTGTCCTAATATTTGCTTTAAAACTACCACAATTTGCTGATGTTGTAATCATTATGATCACATCATGTATGCATTACTTTAATGTGCTCATTGTTTCTGCTTAATAATTTGATTTAAACATTTATGCCATCTAGATGACACAGATTAATCTCATTTGTAGTGTAGGAACATTAATAATCTGTGAAGCTGCTTTAACACAATATTTATTGTGAAAACTGCTATACAAATACATGCAAAGTGCATTAAAATGTGATTTTGGACACTAAAATGTCATTGAATTACATAAAATATCAAAACAAGTGTCATTTATTTTAAATGCTCGCTAATTTGGATGTATTTGTGACATTTAGACAATTTAAGTGTAACTTAAGTATCCAAAATGGCTTTATTTTGTATATAAAATTACAAAATAATTTTTTATATAATTTCTATAGGTTTTTTTTAATACTTTTTCAAAAGAATACTCTTCTGCTCACCAGAGCTGCATTTATTTATCAAAAATACAGTCAAAATGTGAAATATTATTGCAATTTAAAATAGCTGTTTTCTATTTGAATATATTGTAAAATGTAATTTATCTATTTGTGAAATTCAGACATTTTACATGTAACTTAAGTGTCCAAAATGTCATAAAAATACAGTAAAAATGTGAAATATTATTACAATTTAAAATTGTTGTTTTCTATTTAAAAATATTGTAAAATCTAATGTATTTAATTGTGAAATTCAGACATTTTATGTGTCCAAAATGTTAGAATTCTGGTCAAAAGTTTGGAATAAGTATGATTCTTAATGTTTTTGAAAGAAGTTTCTTCAGCTCAACAAGGCTATATTTACTTGATCAAAAATACAGTAAAAATTGTGAAATATTATTACAATTTAAAATAGCTGTTTTCTATTTGAAAATATTGTAAAATCTAATGTATTTAATTGTGAAATTCAGACATTTTAAAATTTAATCTTTTATTTGATCAAAAATACAGTAAAAATTGTGAAATTTTATTACAATTTCAAATATTTTTTCTATTTGAAAATATTGTAAAATGTAATTTATTCCAATGATGCAATGCTGAATTTTCAGCATCATTACTCCAGTCTTCAGTGTCACATGATCCTTCAGAAATCATTCAATATTCTGATTTGCTGCTCAATTATTATAATAATATTTGTTTGAATTATTTTTACTGCTTAATATTTTGGTGCATATATAAATGTCTTTACTGTCCCTTTTGATTAATATAATGTCTTTGCTGAATGAAAGTATTAATTTCTTTTTTTCTTTTCTTTTAAATCATACTTTTTAAATCTAAACCATTTTCAACATTAATAATAATACAAAATGAGCATATTACGATGCTGCTCTGATATGTTTGTCAAATCTGATCACACTTCTAGTTTCTCTGTAGGACACATTATTCATGCTGGTATTTTGGCATATGATCATATGTTGATCAAGCATGTGACTCTGCAGATTTTTAGCTTTCCACAAATGCTGGATGGTTTGAGCACCCATTGAAAGCATTTTCCCAGTTTCTTTGTTCACATCCCAGCATGTAGTCTTATTTTAGTGTACGCTCTGTACATACGCAAATATATCAAGGAAAACCTTGAAACTATAAGGCATATTGCAAAAGCAAGTGAAGCCGAAGCATCTCCTGCCAAACGGTTTCTTCTCTTGATTACAGTTAAACATCTTAATAGCACAACAGATGGCCTGGCTTGTTAGCACTCAGTAATACTCTTAGGCCCACCAAACACATCTTAATCAAGCTGTGATCTTTCTTTAATCACACTTCTTACTGGCAAACACTATCGGCCTAATCCTGAGAATGTGCACTGTCTGAAGCTGTCATAAGACACTTTAAAAACAAGAACACTAACCATTAGGGCTAATGAGTATTCTTTTGCTCTTTCACAAAGACTGCATGCAACACAGACACCGTCTCTAACTAAGACGTCACAATCCGGCTCAACTACCTATGTTCAGCCAGTATGTTGACAGTTAAACTGTTCATGTTCATGTTACATTTTTATTCCCTTTTTCATTTCAACATTTCAACATTTCAACCTGCCGGTGACAGATGCATCTGAGACGAACAGCGGAGCTTCGTTTTATTGTAAGCCTCTTTGCGGCAAACAACTAATTTTCTGTAACTGGCTGGTGTGAACTGACAAACGGCGTCAAATCCAGGATTTAGACACCCGCTAGGTGTTAAGTTCTGAGTCGTACTGTTGTCTCGGGGGAAACTACGCATGTAACGACAGGAGCAAAACAAATGAGAAACGAGATCTGATAACGGCCCTTCATTCAGAACATTTTAGGAATGAATATCATGCATTATAAGGAGGATAGATAGATAGATAGACAAAATTACAAACAACAGATAGATAGATAGACAGATAGACAAAATTACAAACAACAGATAGATAGATAGATAGATAGACAAAATGATAAACAATAGACAGATTTAGTAATTTTGTATCTATCTATCTATCTGTCTATCATTTTGTTTATCATTTTGTCTATCCATCTGTCTATCTATCCATCCCACTATCTATCTATCTATCATTTTGTTTATAGACAGATAGATAGATAGACAGATAAATAAAATTATAAACAATAGATAGATAGACAAAATTACAAACAACAGATAGATAGATAGACAGATAGATAGATAAATAAAATTATAAACAATAGATAGACAAAATTACAAACAACAGATAGATAGATAGATAGATAGACAGATAGACAAAATTACAAACAACAGATAGATAGACAGATAGACAGATAGATAAATAAAATTATAAACAATAGATA
This sequence comes from Labeo catla, assembly GCA_012976165.1. Taxonomy (NCBI): domain Eukaryota; kingdom Metazoa; phylum Chordata; class Actinopteri; order Cypriniformes; family Cyprinidae; genus Labeo; species Labeo catla. Next base: position 53,610 of record VONZ01002287.1, read on the forward strand.
GATAGATAGACAAAATTACAAACAACAGATAGATAGACAGATAGATAGATAAATAAAATTATAAACAATAGATAGATAGATAGATAGACAAAATTACAAACAACAGATAGATAGATAGACAGATAGATGACAGATAGACAAAATTACAAACAACAGATAGATAGACAGATAGATAGATAGATAGATAGATAGATAGAATAAAATTATAAACAATAGATAGATAGACAAAATTACAAACAACATAGACAGATAGATAAATAAAATTGTAAACAATAGATAGATAGACAAAATTACAAACAATAGATAGATAGATAGATAGATAGATAAACAGAGACAGATAAATAAAATTATAAACGATAGATAGATAGATAGATAGATAGATAGATAGACAAAATGATAAACAATAGACAGATTTAGTAATTTTGTATCTATCTATCTGTCTATCATTTTGTTTATCATTTTGTCTATCCATCTGTCTATCTATCCATCCCTCTATCTATCTATCTATCTATCATTTTGTTTATAGACAGATAGATAGATAGACAGATAAATAAAATTATAAACAATAGATAGATAGACAAAATTACAAACAACAGATAGATAGACAGATAGACAGATAAATAAAATTATAAACAATAGATAGACAAAATTACAAACAACAGATAGATAGACAGATAGATAGATAAATAAAATTATAAACAATAGATAGATAGATAGATAGACAGTTAAAATTATAAACAATAGATAGATAGACAAAATTACAAACAACAGATAGATAGACAGATAGACAGATAAATAAAATTATAAACAATAGATAGACAAAATTACAAACAACAGATAGATAGACAGATAGATAGATAAATAAAATTATAAACAATAGATAGATAGATAGATAGACAGTTAGACAGATAGACAGATAAATAAAATTATAAATGATAGATAGACAGATAGATAGACAAAATGATAAACAATAGACAGATTTAGTAATTTTGTATCTATCTATCTGTCTATCTATCTATCATTTTGTCTATCCATCTGTCTATCTATCCATCCCTCTATCTATATCTATCTATCTATCATTTGATTTACCATCTTGTCTATATAGATAGACAAAATTATATACAACAGATAGATAGAATTATAAACAATAGACAGATGGATTATAAGGTGGATAGATAGATAGATAGATAGACAGATAGATAGATAGATAGACAAAATGATAAACAATAGACAGATTTAGTAATTTTGTATCTATATCTATCTATCTATCTATCTATCTATCGTTCTATCGTTCTATCATTTTGCTTATCATTTTGTCTGTCTATCCACCCCTCTATCCATCCATCCATCCATCCATCATTTTGTTTATCATTCTGTCTATCATTGCATCTATCTATCATTTATCATTTTGTCTATATCTATATAGTATCTGTCGTTTATAATTTTATCTATTATTTGATTTATCATTTTGTCTATATAGATAGACAAAAGTATATACAAGAGATAGACAGATAGATAGATAGATAGATAGACAAAATTATACATTTTTAAAAAATGTATAGATTATAGACAGATTTAATAATTTTGTATATATCAATCTACCTATCTATCCATATATCTATCTTTCATTTTATATTTATCGTTATATATCTTTCTATCGTTCTATAAGTCATTCAGTCTATCATCTATCTATCGTTCTATCATTTTATCATTTTGTCTATCTATGCACCTAACTATCCATCCATCTATCATTTTATCATTTTGTCTATCTATCCATCCGCCTATCTATCCATCCATCCATCCATCCATCTATCTATCATTTAGTCTATATCTATATAGTATCTGTCGTTTATAATTTTATCTATCATTAGATTTATCATTTTGTCTATATAGATAGACAAAAGTATATACAACAGATAGACAGATAGATAGATAGATAGATAGACAGACAAAATTATAGATTTTTTAAAAAATTATAGATTATAGACAGATTTAATAATTTTGTATCTATCTATCAATCTACCTATCTATCCATATATCTATCATTATATATTTATCGTTATATATCTTTCTATCGTTCTATACGTCATTCAGTCTATCTATCTATATCTATCTATCTATCTGTCTATCTATCATTATATATCTTTCGTTACATATCTTTCTATCGTTCATTCAGTCTATCTATCTATCGTTTTGTTTAAAATTTTGTCTGTTTATCTATCTGTCTATCTATCTATCTATCTACAATCTGGTTTTAATGCATCAAATTTATTATTAAAATGCACTGATTATTGCACTCAGTAAAATGCACTCATTCATTTTGATTACAAATTCACACAATATACGTTTTATGCATCACAATGAATATATAAAAAGAGAAAAAACATTATAGATGAGTGAACATTACATGATAAACTTCACATGATAAGTAATGATAGCACTGTGAGTAACTATTGCACAGACTCCCCGAGGGATTTTCTTCAGCAGGTTTAGGTAAGCGATTAAACGCCAGTCACAGAGTCATGCTCTTATTTACTGCCAGAGATCAGACACTGCTTAACAGACTAATCTTCATCTCTCAGATTACTCACAGCTTTTTGTGTGCCATTAATCTGATATCAAAATACAGATTTCTGCAACACTTCAGACTCCATATGCTAGCAAACGCATTAGACAGAGACTTCAGTAAACAGCTAGATTATATTCTCAGACAATGCTATTGTTTTATTTATTGAACTGCTCTCAACTAGCTTTCAATTATGCATTTGATTAATTTGATCAAGTTTTTTCATTAAGATGAGCTATTGGAAATGTGCCAGAGCAAAATGCTTGTGCCTTTGACTAAATTTAACCAGACAGACATGTGTATCAGTACCTGAGGTATGAGCAAACTGGTTAACTGGGTCAGCTGTCAAATGGTCTGCATTTGTTTCGGGCTGAGAAAAGCCAGTTAGCACGACTGAGACATTTGAGAGTGTGCCGCATTTCACACCTCACAGCCCAAATGGCCAAGTGGAGAAGGTCTCGCTCTTCAAAGGGTTAACACCTTTATCTATGCAGTCTGTTAATCTGACCAAGACCGATCAATAGACCCTCATTACCTTTATCTTGGTAAATAATTAAGAAAATAGTTTGGAAAACAAACCCTTATTGGATTACATTTGTATGCACGGCTCACGCTCTCTTAGCAAATCGATTGATGGAAAAGTGCACAGATTTGATTTTGTGATTCATTTAACCAGAATACAAGTCAGTTACTAAACAAAACTTTGAAAACATTACAAAAATGCTGTTGTACGTTTTCAAATGCTTATAATGTCACCAATATTGCAATAAATAAATAAATACCGTATAGAATGCATGAGCTGATAAAAGTACGTCAAATGCAGTTTGAAAAGTGTCTGCCAAATGTGTAAATGTAATATGAAATAACTACAAATAACATGTTTGAATTATTTGGATATAATGTATTGTTTATACTGTTCATTTGCAGTCTCTAAAACTTTTTTCATGTTTTTGAAAGAAGTCTCACCAAAGCTGCCTGATTTGATCAAAAACACAGTAAAATCAGTAATATTGTGAAAAATTATTACAATTTAAAATAGCTGTTTTCTATGTAAATATAGTGTAAAATGTAATTCATTTCTGTGATCAAATCTGAATTTTCAGCATCATTACTCCAGTCTTCAGTGTCACGTGATCCCTCAGAAATCATTCTAATATGCTGATTTGCTGCTCAAGAAACATTTCTGATGAATGATTTTAGCTGCTTCATATTTTTTGTGGAAACATGATTTTATTTATTCAATTCTTTGATGTATAAAAAATAAAAAAGAGCACACACACACACACACACACACACACACACACACACACATATATATAGTATTTTATTTAAAAAAATATATTTTACATTTTTAAATTAAATTAATTAAAAAAAATGATTTTATTTTTAGTAAGCATATAGTATATAGTATTTAGTCAGTATATATTATATTTATCATAAACCTGACTTTTATATCAATTCATGACTATTTATTCAATTCTTTGATGTATAAAAAGTATTTATTAAAACATTTATTTTAAAACAGAAATCTTTTGTAACATTATGAAAGTCTGTTACTTTTGTATTTGAAATTGATTTAAATTAAATTAAATTATATATATATATAGTATTTCATTAAAGAAAAGTTTTTGTTTTAGTCATTATATCTTATATAACTCAACTTTTTTTTTATTTTAGGTTGAGCTTTTTAAAGAAATTCACAATTTACATTTGTCTACCAAAATAAAAATTCATTCTTTAATGAATAAAAAGGTTTTAAAAAAAGGAGCATTTATTTTAAAACAGAAATCTTTTGCAACATTATAAAAGTGTATGCTACTTTTGTATTTTATTTTGATTTATTATAAACATGATTTTATTTTTTCTATTATTTGGTGTATAAACAGTTCAAATCTTTTGTAACATTATGAAAGTCTATTACTTTTGTATTTTAAGTTGATTTAAATTAAATTATATATAATGTATTTTATTTAAACATTTCTAGTTTTTTTTTTTAATTTTAGTCAGCATATCTTATATAACTAACACATTTATTTTAAAACAGAAATCTTTTGCAACATTATAAAAGTGTATGCTACTTTTGTATTTTATTCTGATTTATTATAAACATGATTTTATTTTTTCTATTATTTGGTGTATAAACAGTTCAAATCTTTTGTAACATTATGAAAGTCTATTACTTTTGTATTTTAAGTTGATTTAAATTAAATTATATATAATGTATTTTATTTAAACATTTCTAGTTTTTTTTTTTAATTTTAGTCAGCATATCTTATATA